>CAOJBJ013871916.1:0-16570 GCA_948291685.1 Euphorbia celastroides | reverse complement strand
TTTCTGACCGGCAGCAAACTGATAAGCGATTATTTGAACCAGTTGGGCAATAGCTAGAAACGATGGGAAAATTAAAGAAGAAGAAGATCACCTTGAAACTGCATATTTGCAACTTGTAGGAATTTATATCGGGACCGCATTGTAAGGACCCTTTCCAAATTCAGAAGGCTAAAAAATAAATGTGATTATTTTAATGAAATTGACAAAATATTTGATTAAATGAGGAGATCTCACTTTGAGAGTGGAGTCAGTTGGGGCATGTGTAATGTTGAGATTGGCAAATAGACTGCAAATTTTGCAACTTCGAGGTTTGTTAGCTTTATTCCATTGATGAAGTAAAAAACAAATTTATTGTTGAGATATTTGGATATCATATCTTTCCAATATACCAGGGAATATCTCTTATTTACTGAACATTTGTACTAATTGATATTATGTGATTTTAGATGGATTTGATGTTTCATTTGGTGAGATTTGCAGCTGATTATTATTCAAAGTTTACATCTGATTTATGACTTGATTTGAAGATCAAATCATCTCTCAATTGCCGAGAATCAAATCTCCAACGGCTAGGAAATCGGCATTGATATTTCACAGCGGCTAGGAAGTGATGCTAGCCTATTTATTCAAGGAGGAGTTACTGCAATTCAGAAGATACAACAGAGCAAAAACGTGACAGAAAGTGTAGCCCCCATACGAAGAACAAAGAGCTTCAATCTTATATATTCATACTTGTTTATTCTATTCTCTTATGCTTATAATTGTTGTTATCATTTGTGAGAGATAGAATTGACCAAGAGTATATTATTATACTCGACCATCAAAATGAGGACAAGGGAGGCATAGTCTTTGACCTTATATCGGGAATCGGGTTGTGACTAGTATAGTAGCGGGGTGCTACAGGTTAGAAGTAAAGGTTACCACTTCTAGGTTGTACTAGGACCCTAAAGGAGATATAAATCAAAGAGCGCGTAAATCCTATGGGTTTAAGAGATCCTAGGCGGAGAGTATGTCTATTTAGGGACTGAACTTCGGAACAATTCCTTGTTTTTTTTATTGTTTTCTGCAATTTATATTTCTATATTAATCTGCCCAGTTTTCAGGCCTTGACAGTCTATTTCAAGGTCTTGAAACCCGTCTCAAGGCCTTGACCGCGAACTGGATAGCAATCTTCCGCATTGTGTTTGTATTCGATCCTTTCCATTTTTTGGACTTTCAGATTACATTAAAAGTACTTCGACTTATCGCTTCCCAAGTTTCGGAAAATTGTTTTCTTTGCAAGATAATGACTGATCCCAACTGCTACCGTGTCTTTTCCAAGCTCGTTGACTCCTCCAACGAACCACAATTGGGTTTTTTTGGTTCAAAATATAGTCAAAGACGATAAAAATTTTCATTGATGTAACGACCAATTTTCATGGTTCAAAATTGATGAAAAAGCTCCTCAGATTGCTCAAAGGAACTTTCTACAATGCCCCGATAGTTTCCAGGCTCTCCGATGTGTTTTTTCAGGTTATGACGAATCAAACAGGATTATATGTCGCAAATTCCAGCCTTGATTGGCTTGATGAAACCGAGCTTACACCGTTATACAAACAAGTTCTTCAACAGGGTCTTGATTTGGCTACCAATAAAGTTTGGTGTGCCTCTTTGAACTATGTGATAGACAAAATCCAAGGGCCTTATAGAGAAAAACTGCTCGGATTAGTGTTAGAAAACGCGGTTTTCCTTTCCAAGGACCCTTTTGGAAACTATGTAGTCCAGAAGGTTCTAAAGCTCGGGAACTTGATATTTGACAGTGTTATAGGGTCGATGCTTATAGGCCACTATGTGAAGCTCTCCATGACTAAATGGGGTAGTCATGTGGTTTAAAAGTGCTTGAAGTCAAAGGCCGCTATGGAGTTTGTGGTTAGGGATTTTGTAGGGTGCGAGAGTAGTCAACTCGGGATGATTTTGTAGGGATCGGTTTGGTAATTATGCAATTCAAACGGCTCTGAGTGTTACTAAGGAGCGAAATGGGTGGCTCTATATGAAACTTGTTGAAAGACTTAAGGAGCAAATTACTGGTCTTTGATTTGGCTATGGGAAAAATATTTACAATGTGGTTGGTTTCAGAGATAGAAAATGAGAAGATACAGAAAGTATGCTATAAGTGTTCTGATTGCTTTTGATTCGGGCGGTAGATGATCTTGTTTATGAAGAAAGTTCTAGGCTGGTTTTCATAATCCTTAAACATGAGTGAATTTCGGTATTAGTTATAAGTTTAGTGTATTTAATTTTCTGTTTGTTGAGTAATAAGTATGGTATTTGATAGCTAATGCAAAATTAATTTTTTTATTGATATGCTTGATTTAGTGTTTCTAGTCTTGTTACTGAACAGTAAATGAACCCGTCAGCAAAAGAAAAACAAGTTGTGTACAAATAAGTAAAAGAATTGTTGGCAAGTAACTTGTGAATGAACAACCTGCTACATGATCGAACACATGGAAAAAATTTTGCTCAAAACTAATCTTTGAACTGATTACGAGCTTAAAACCGACCTTGAGCTCGGTTCAAATTCATTAAAAGTTTAATGAACATTTTAACAAGATCTCACTAACAAAGCCAGTGAAGGGTACGAATGCCAAATTATATTACATAAAAGAAAAAACAATATTTATAAGTCACATGTTCAAAATACACAATGAAAATTTCAAAAATAAACCGTGGAGATTTGTACTAACAATTGAAAACGCAGTGCTTTGGTGAATATATTGTCCTCTTTTAAGTATACGAGGATTTATTTGTAACAGTAAAGTCAGAGAGTACATATTGCATATGGGGAGGAGGTATTACTTTTATCATTATTGACTCTATTAGTTGAATTTGTTTGTAGTAATTGTCATTTATTTTATAAAAAAAATTAATGTCATTTATGGTTGAAAAAAGCCCAGTAGAACTTCGTTTATGGCATAATGAAATAGAAGAACTTGTACTGCTGTACATACCATGTTCATCTAAATCAAACCACCAGCAATCAATCGATGCTTGATTAACACTTAAGATTTTTATATAAGATTCAATCGGAACATATTATTTGAAGGTGTGGGAAGAAAACACACCCAATTGTCTATTTTCTTAAATCTGAAATTATGTTGTAAAATTATAAACTCGTACTTTAATCCTTCAATAAATAGAAAAAATTGGTTTATTATTTGTTCAATTTGATTTAGAATTGTAGTTGTCTCCAATTTGGTGTGATCTTTGCTAAGCCAATTGGACTATCATTATTCAATTTGTGGGCCAAGGCTTAGGCCCATTACTGTATACAGAGGCCCATTTTAACACTAATTAACCCGTGGTTTTCGGGTTCAAGTAAAACCCGGTACTGAATATGGATACAGAATCGCCACTTCACCACCAAAAACACGAACCCTAAAACCCTGCCTAAACCTTATCAGCCATGGAGACTGTCTTCTTCCTCAAGACATAAACTCTCTCTCTAACTTTCCCTTTCTCTATCTGTTCATTCAGCTGGTACAGCAAAGAGGAAGAACAGAAATGGCGAAATTGTACGCAGCTGGAGTAATCTCAGCCATAGCGGCGTCGGCATCTCTTTCGCAGTCCAATTCCACGGCTTTTGCCGACGGTCCTTTCAATTTCCCGCAGCTCTTCTCTTCTCCTCCTTCTTCTGGTGGTTCGAGTGCTTCTCCGCAATCCGCTTCACCTGGCGAGGCTCCCCCTGCTCAATCGGCGGCGGAATCTCCTCCTAAACCTAGGAATGATAATCCGAGAACGACGTCAGCTGGATTTGATCCGGAGGCGCTCGAGAGAGGTGCTAAGGCTTTGAGAGAGATTGCGAGCTCGTCTCATGCTAAGAAGGTGCATTTTTCAAGTCTTATGTTATCTTCAGTCCAATGATCAATATGAATCATTATGGTTATGTGTTCTGTGAGAGTTCTGCGAGTTCTGGTTGTTCTGCCATGGTAATTTTGTATGAATTTGGATTTTGAGCAATAACATTAATTAAGGTTGAAATTTGGCATTAACTAGTTTCTGAAACCCGGCTCTTTGTTTTTAATTAATTTCTGACAACCAAGTATTAGGTGTTTAGATTGCAATTCCTGCTCTTAGTTCATAGGCTTGCTCAGTTGTGATTGTGTTTGTCAATGTAAAGACAGTAATACTAAATGTATGGGTGGATGGGGGCAGTGAGAATTGCATAAGGGTTTCTATCATACTTGGCAATTAGAAATAGAAAGAAATGTTTTACTATTGTTAATTTGTTATAATCCCTTATTTGGCACTTTCATTGGAACTTCTACTTCAATGAAAAACACAGTTTCAATGAACTAACTGAAATGTGATGCTTTTTTGCTGATGATATAGGTGTTCGATGTTATAAAGACGCAAGAAGCTACTAAGCAGGAAGAGATGGCAGCAAAGGCTGCAGAGTACAAGGCAATGCAAGCTCAAGCTGAAACTGTAAGCCTTAAATTGCGCATTGTGTAATTTCATTTTGTCATGATGGATTTTCCTGTTGGATCTCATCTTCCTTGGGTTCTGATTCTTATAGAATCTGTGTTGCTGTTATAGCTATTTTCTGAAAAAAATATTGCACCTTGCCGTTTTGCAGGAGAGACAACGGGTAATATATGAAGAACAGAAGAAGCTTGCCCAGCATCAGGCACAGACTAAGTCCCAGATGGCTCGATATGAGGATGAATTGGCAAGAAAGAGAATGCAGGTGTGCAATACTACAATTCCAACCTGATATAAGTTACTTTGTGGGGGGAGTTTGATTGGCTGTTTGAACAGGCTGAGAATGAATATCAAAGAGCTAGGAACCAAGAGCTTGTCAAGCTACAAGAAGAATCATCAATAAGGCAGGAGCAAGCTCGTCGGGCCACAGAAGAACAGATTCAAGCACAACGGCGACAAACTGAGAGAGAAAAAGCTGAGATTGAACGTGAAACAATTAGAGTGAGAGCTATGGCAGAAGCGGAAGGGAGGGCCCACGAAGCAAAGCTGGCTGAAGAGGTTAACAGACGAATACTAGTTGATCGTGCAAAAGCTGAAAGAGAGAAATGGGTTGCTGCTATAAATACTGCTTTTGAACATATTGGAGGTAAAACAAACTTTGAAGTTGCAAAACTTCAGTGATGTAGGTTAGCTTTAGGCTCTCTATGGTTTAAGGATTTTGATGTTAGTCTTAGAAAACGCATAAACCAGCTGGTTGAGAATTTCAGCATGAACAAGCATCCACTAAAGTCCATGTTTTTGTCATTTTCAGGTGGCATGCGCGAAATTTTGACGGACCAGAATAAGCTGGTTGTTGCTGTGGGGGGAGTAACAGCCCTTGCAGCTGGAATTTACACAACGAGGTAATTGTTTTTATTTCAAGCAAACACTGTAGTTTGAGTTTCTTTTTGTAGAAGCTGAGGTAAATGTGTAACTTTGTCCCGACATTTATTTGGCGAAATGGCTGTTTGTAAGGTTTATTGCGGTTTGCTAATATGATTGGTTTTTAAGCTACATGCTTTGTAATTCACTCAACAAGCTTGCCTGAGAAGGATCTAATGTCTTTTGTTTTATTTTTGTTTTGGTTTCGACTTGTACCAAGTTTTGTTTTTCAATGCATATTTCTGCAAGTGGTTAATGCAATCTCAATTCTTTAATGCAGAGAAGGTGCGAAAGTGATTTGGAGCTATGTTGATAGAATATTAGGGCAGCCATCTCTTATTAGAGAGTCATCTAGAGGGAAGTACCCTTGGTCAGGATTTTTTTCCCGTGGCATTAGCAACTTCTCACGAAATTCCAATAATGCTACTAAAAATGGAAACGGATATGGGTTTGGTGATGTGATTTTGCATCCTTCACTTCAAAAGAGAATCAAACAAGTAGCTAATGCAACTGCCAATACAAAGTCCCATGAGGCACCTTTCAGAAACATGCTCTTCTATGGACCCCCTGGAACAGGGAAAACAATGGCTGCCAGAGAACTCGCTCGCAAATCTGTATGATCTGTAATCAATTATGCCATTCATTCCATAAGATATATTATCATGAGCCTGTAGAAGATTGTTGCTTTATGGATTACTTATGGCGGTTTTAAAAGTTTGTTGTCTTACTCGAAGTAACTTTTAAGTTTAGTGGTTTCAACTATTGTTATGTAATATATGCGAGTGTATGCCTCTCTGTAGAAGAAGATACTTTATCTTCACAAAGAAAGGAGACACAATATAGTATCAACAAAGTTTCTGGAGCCTAAGACAATCAATTATGAGAACATTAAGGATGTTTTGAATTGCATGTGGAAATGGCTAATTTCACTTGTAGTCACAAAGTTATGATGTTTCTTCTTATCTTTCTTTCATTTTTATGTAGGGATTAGATTATGCATTGATGACTGGTGGAGATGTTGCTCCTCTTGGATCTCAAGCTGTTACAAAAATACATCAGTTATTCGATTGGGCTAAGAAGTCGAAGAGGGGCTTGTTGCTCTTCATTGATGAAGCAGATGCATTTCTGTGCGAGTAAGTTGCACTTCTAGCTTATCACAATCTAAGGAAAGTACTAGAGTGATGATAGTCATATCGATAAACAATGTAGTTTCGCGAAAATCACCTTTTTTGACCCTATGGTATTAGCTGCTTGTCTATTTGGTCCATGTTCTCTACATGTTACAATTTGGTCCTTATGCTATTCAATTAGTTTCCTTTTCGGTCCCTTTAGCGCAAATTACTAAAAGGGTAACCAAATGCATGGCAAAGGACCAAATGGACAAGAATTGCATGACAAAGGGCCAAATGGACAACAATTGCATGACACATGGACCGAATAAGTGTGAATTACATACCAAAGAGACCAAAAAGGCCAAAAGGGTAAATAAGATATAGCTTAGGGTCTAAAAGGTTGTTTAGCCTTGCAATTTCTAATCATAACATATTCTTGACCAAGTGGTAAATTGTAAAAAAAATGTCTCACAAGTTTTCATCGATAATTGATCATGTTATCTCCTAACCATACAGGCGAAACAAGACCTACATGAGCGAAGCTCAAAGAAGTGCACTCAATGCCCTTCTATTCCGAACCGGTGACCAATCAAAAGACATAGTCCTAGCCCTAGCCACAAACCGCCCAGGTGATCTCGATTCAGCTGTAGCAGACCGTATCGATGAAGTTCTAGAATTCCCCTTACCAGGCGAAGAAGAACGGTTCAAACTTCTAAAGCTCTACTTGGACAAGTACATAGCTCAGGCCGGTTCACGGAAAACCGGTAACTGGTTCAAGAACTTGTTCAAAAAACAGCAGCAGAAGATAGAAATCAAGGGAGTAACCGATGATATCTTAAAAGAGGCTGCAGCAAAAACCGAAGGATTTTCAGGTCGAGAGATGGCGAAATTGATGGCTAGTGTTCAAGCTGCGGTTTATGGGAGCCAGAATTGTGTACTGGATGCGAATTTGTTTCGGGAAGTTGTGGACTATAAAGTCGCTGAGCATCAACAGAGGAGTAAACTGGCATCGAAATCAGAGGGGAAAAATGCTCAGTGAGTCCTCATAATCTTTTTACTTTTGATATTTGTATGGGGTTGTTTGTAGGTAGATGAGTTGCTAACTCGGCTGAACTTGAAAAGACGACAATTTTTTATTAAGCCATATATTTATTTCAAAAGTTTGTATAACATAAATAGATTTATCATGTAACTCAAATATATGTAATGATTACGGTTTACATTTGATTAACCGTCGAATCTCAAACTATTAACAACGCCGCATAATGTGTTTTGAGAATTTGAGTTTTCTTGAAATCAGATTCTAATTAGCAACAAAAATCAATATTGTTCTGATGGAGTTTTCTTCAGTAAAAAATAGGAGAAAAGAAAAATTTACTAAACTTCAAACTATTATCATTACAGTTGTATATGCACGTGGAGTTGCATTGAATTATGAAAAAGGTAGAATTCAATTATGATGAAGAGAAAATCTCAAAACCAATTCCGATAAAGTAGAAAGATATGAATGATCCAAAATCTTGGGATTTTCAAGTCCAATTCTATATGCTTTAAGCACACACTTTTTATGGTACATTGGTACCAAACAAAAAACAAAAAACTCTTTGAGAAATTCTAGTTTTATACCATTAGCTAAATAAGTCATACTTATGTGAAGATCACATCTACCATAAATTTAACTAAATACAAGAATATATATATATATATATATATATATATATATTTGTAAACTTCCTTGATTTGTAATGAATTCATTAAATTTACTAGTCTTTTCAATGCATAAGATAAAGATAAAATTGGTTTCTATATAGTAAAAACATACAAGTTTAAGGAAGTTTTCTTAATATAATCTTGACTTCATTTATATTGACCAACAGAAGCAGCAATAAATGTTGGTGACAAAAAAATTATGTATATAAATTGATGTTCTGCATCAATAAATGAACAAAAGGTGCAAATATACCTTGGAAGAAAATTTCATTGATTCATTATCAAGGATTACAATTCAAGAATAACAATGCACAATACAGTTACACCAAATAAAAAAAGACAATAACTAACCTTTTGACAACTTTCAATTTTATCTCATAATGAACCTTGATCTAATAAAAATTAACTGAAGTTAGAATCAATAGTAAAACTAAGATCAATTAGAAGAAATCATAATAAGAGCAACTAAGATATGAACTTAAATATAAGCTTAAACGTGCACGAATCTTCAACCTTTCTAATGAACCACACTTACCGATAATGTTTTCTAGTTCTAAAACACGTAGAGATCAGCCAGTTGTTGTAAAGATTCAACGGTGTAAAAATTCATATCAGCATTATCGAGCATCCACAAGAGATGATCGAAGAGAACGACTTCACATTTTACAACTACAATATCTTCTTCCCCATCTCTCGCTTTTTCCACATGCACTTGATTCGACTTCTCGATGAGAGCATTAACAAGAGGATGACTTAGATACTTCAAGCTAATCACATAACGTTTTCTCGTGCTCCCAACTAATACAATTCTATGCTCTTCTTCCTTATTAGAATCAACCCACAACTCTTCCATTCGGGATTTCGACCTTAAGCTACTATAAGATGAAGATCTTCCGAGTTGCCTAGACAAACTTCTGCACTTCCTTAGTATCGAGTTGATTTTCTTCATTTTTGTTCTTTTTGGAAGTTTTCTTTAAAGGAAATTAAAGAAAGTAGAGAAAAGGTTTACAAGGTGATACTTTTTGGCATAAAGGATAGAGACTTGCTATACACTCACAAAGTGCATATAATTTATATACTTAGGTGGGAAGATATTGGTGGGTATTATGTCATTGTTTTCCGGTGCTTGAAATGTGGGGTACATATTTTTCTAATTATATAATTGATTTAAATTTTACAATTTTATTACTAATATAATAAGTGACATAAACAAGTCAACTTTTTTCTTTAATTTCTTTTTATTATATACTTTTTTGGACACACCAAGTTTCATGTACACGCACAAAAGGACACATTATTCAATCGATGCAGCCCTTAATTTATGCCTAATTTTAACTCAAATTGTATGGAATAAGGATCCACCACGCACCGTTTTTCTTTTTTTCTTTTCGTGACATGAGAAGAGCTCTTTATTTAACATAATTATTACTAAACAATATTACCTTCTTATTTTGTTATTATAAGAGCAATAATGTGTCATTCTCAATATGCAAAGTCAGCTCAATCCAAAACTTTGCCCCCAATCACATATAGATAAACCCGGGTCGTGCAATTAGTTGTGCAGATTATAGGATTGTAAACGGTGCTTATCGGGTCGGGTATTACATTTCCCATTCCCGTTAAGGTTTTGGGTAAAAAAATTTCCCTATCTCCCCCATTAAGGTTTCGGGTAAACAATTTTCCTCATTCCCCAATCGAGTATTCCTTCCCCGTCGGGTATTCCCCATTACCCCATTAAGAATTTAATAAGGTATTTTTTTTTACAAAATTACATACTCAATATTCACTCAAATACTTCAAAAAAATTAGTACAATATTAAACTAAGTAATGATTATCCTAATTCAACATCAAATTAATTTAACGTCTTAACATATATGTATAACATAAGAGCTTTTAGTTCTAAAAATTGCATCTAAGATAATAACTTGGTTAAAAACACTTCATATAGACTTTACATAGTACAATCACAACTTAAAAAGTTAATATATAAGGATATTACTCAATAATTTGTATATAATCTCATAAATTTTGGGACTATTTTGGTGGGGATTCTCCAATGAGAGTTATCGGGTTCAGGTTCGGGGAATTTTCAGGGCGGGTAATGCATTTCCCATCCCCATCCCCGTACCCACGGGGATTCTTAATAGGGACTCCCTGTCCTCATCGGGACGAGTACCCATCGGATTCGGATAATCCCCACCTGTTTGCAACCCTAGGAGAATGAGTCCTTCAATATACAGGACTCGAACCAAAACCTTACTTGAGCGCTCAGACCAATTACGCCAACTCCCATTTATTCCAAAGTCATCTAATATTCATATTGAGTTATATGTGTGTAAAAAAGATGAGGCCCACCCACTCGAATGAAGGGGGCTTGACTAAGTATTTTGGTCTTTGATAGTGAAAGGACAAAATGATGCACGTGGGATGGTTCAATCATAAAAAGCGAAACCCACATGGAACCAAGGTCTCAAGAGTTAGATGTAGCCCGCACTCTTTACTACAAAACAAGGCAACTACTTGTGTTGAGGATTACGTGCAAAAGGGATGTTGGGTTCATGTACATGTTACTTTGGCATGGGCATGACCGTTTTCATGTCTTTTTCTCAACTATACATTGCTTTTCCACTAGCAATTGGCATGACTAGCAACAACCTAATTTCACATAGCACATAGAATATATGTTGGTTATATGGATGCTCACATAATGTACAAGGACTAGTCGGAAAAGATGAATTCATGTAGTGAGATGTAAGTTGAGGCCAACTGAAGTATGCCACATTGCCCATAGGAGAAAAACGGGAGAATCTTCTATATTTCTTAACCAGTTCTCACCCAAAGTTGTGTCGGAAAAAATAGAGCCTCTTTAAAAAAGGGGAGAATAAGTTATATTCCATACCAACCAATAGGGCTACTTTCTATTAGAACTCATTGGAAAAGACGAATTCATGTAGTGAACTGTAACTTGAGGCAAACTCGAGTAGGTCGCAAGGCTCATAGGCGATCCTCGAACAAGGTTGATTAACATAGACAATTACAAGTTCACTACTAGGGCTATTTTAACATTTCCTACTAGGCTGATCAAAATTTTAGCCCTTTCTTAATCCCCATCAACACCATCAATAATTTTGTTCTAGCCTAAATACTTATGACAACAATTAATATTTCAATGTTGTGAATTATATTTTCGTATTATTTGAATGTTGCATGATTCCCATATGATAAAAAGTGCGTATAGGATACAGGAATTTCTCAGTTTAGGCGTGGAGAAATTCAATGGGAGCAGAATTTGTGCCCATTGTTTTCTCTAAGCTATTATACCAGCACAGTAACATATTTAAAAAAATTTATCCTATAAACAATACCCACACATATGAATATTTAATAAATTAAGAAAAAGCAGTAACATCACCTTTTGCACCAATTTTAGTTTTGTGTAGGAGGTTCTGTTTCGGTTGGAAAAATGTCATTTTGATCCAAATCCTTCCAGGTCCTCTCTCATCTGCACCAGTATTGTGATATTACGTAAATAATTGCCTGGTTGGCAATATATTTAATTGAAATTATATCGAAAGATACTAGAAGAAACAAAAATGTGGCCAGTAAAGAATATCTTAACTGATTGAGAAAAGATCTTAACCGACTAGCTAAGTTTTAATGCCAGCAACTCTACCAATGACGTGATTGACTAATGTAGTGAATGACAAAATGTGATTGACCGAATTGAATGCAATTGAAGTTCATTCACACTAATATTATTATAAACATAAAATCTTTTTTGTATACTTTTAAAATGTTTTCATGGATAATTAACTTATTTGAATTTCACTGGTTTTCTTTTACAACACTAAACGTTAGTAAGTACTAAAAATTTTTCTTGAAGGCTTAGACTCCATTCAACAACAATTTATCATCTAAACAATAATGATATCATAGTATCAGAAATTCAGAATCCAACGAGGGAAACTTCTTTCTAACTCAATACACAACAATCATGCAACAGAACAAAAGAACGCAAAAATCATAAGGTTGTAAAACAATGAGCTAGAGTTGCTAAATTCTCAATCCACATTCTAATTAGCAAAATGGAGTTAAAGATCAAAATAGAGATAGAGATCAAAATTGCCTCCAACAAACTAAAACAACACAGGTCCTTTTCTCATATTGCTGAGGCTAATATATTAGCCTTAAGTTCAATAATAATTAGGCAGAAAATGTGAGATATTAAACTTTGCCAAGAAAAGTGACAAACTTTTAACTAAATTTATTTACAGACATGTTAGGGGTAATTTGGAGCCTCATAACTTTCAATATCCGTACAAATGGGGCACGCCGACTATCTTTTTTTTTTGTATAAATTTGATACCCAAGTTGAACCGGATTTTCAAAAAGTTATGCTAATCTTTTGTGATAAGCTTCAAAGTGGTAATAGCTTTTCACATTTCACTTGCTTAGAAGCAAAAGCATTATCTACCAACATAATTATGATAGATCCAAAGTTCATTCAGTCATAAGAGAAAACAACATCAAACTTAAATCAAACAATCAGTTGAGAATGACAGTTCACCTCAACTCTCCTCGGCACTATTTATGATATTTCGGCTTTCAAGTAGAAGGTTGAAGTCTGTTTAGTTCCTATAACTAAGAAGATTTGTCCTAAAATTTGACTCTTTGGCAATAAGGCACAAGTCAACTATTCCTATCACAAGTCATTTTTCAAGATCAAAAGCAAATATCATTTTGAATGCATATCCTGAAGATTTCACATAGGGACTACAACATCATTTTCGAAGAGCAATTAGAGAGAAAATATTTTTAGTTGAGAACAAAACTAGTCTGCTAGTACGGGTTTTAATTTGTTCTCGAAACTGAACATTTCTCAATCTGTATTTAAAGAAGCACCATGCAGGTCTCTCTAAAACATACAACAAGTTATGATACCTCGAGTCATGGGGGACAAGAAGAAAAATTTGTGCTTTAAATCACATTTACGTTCCAGTTCCCTTCAATTGCAATGATCTAACCCCTTCTGTATTTTGAGATTATTCTTTCATGGATTTGGAAAAGAATAGAGTATCTTCCGCCGGATCAATAAGTGAGATATTATAGGTAGAAAGAAAAAGGAAGCGAACCTGCATCAGATGTATTACTTTTTCCCCTGAATGCTGCTAATGATGTGAGTACAACAAAATCATCACAGGCCACCTGAAAATACATTAATCAACATGCATGTTCCACAAGATAATTATAAGATGCCAAACCAATGAATTGTTCAAAAAATTATGGCTTAAAGTTAAACTAACAAAACAGGTTGATTTTATGCTGTCAAAAGCTCAAGGCTGTGGTAAAAAGAATTTTCTGCATCCTATATCCTGATAAAAATCAATTTATTGAATAGATTATTTAAAATGTTTAAAATTCAATTAAACTGAAATGAAATAGCATTGCAAACCATTCAATCTCCTAAATGTAACTGCACAGTCTGAATTTAGAACACATTCCTGCACGCACAAAATACATTCACAAACTTCTGGTTATAATGCTTACTCCTGCTCGAATAAGACTTTTCTCAAAGTCAGAGTTATAGCTCTAGGAGCTTGAGGTGCAATCGTTTCTGATTAGAAGTGAAAAAATGCAAACAAAATCCAAATAGACTAAACAAATAAAGATTTATTCTTAACCATCATGATCAGCCACAATTTTTAATAATAAAAAAAACTTTTACTGCCTCCCTAGCTCATTCTGAACAACTTAAACAAGAAATATCTTAACTATCAGATTTTAGTAGTAGCATTGCTTAGCCTTAGAGGAAGTTTTATGAGTAAGTCTAAGACCAGAAAAGCAAAACTTACCTGATTTGATGGTCCATGCTTTGTTTCCTGAACACATCAATCGGCAAGATCATTTAACTCCCTCACAAGAAGCATAGACAGGCAAAAACTCCTTCTATCATGATGAAGCCTGTTCTGTATACGATACCTGATCTTAATCTGAGAAAAGGAGATCTAAGTTGACAACGCCAATGTCAAACTTCAGATAAACTCTGCCATTCACTAGAACAATGTCATTGTCTCTGAAACACCTCGCTTACTTGAAACAAAAATCTAGGCTAATGCCAAATATCGAGAAGCCCATGGTGAGAGCAATTTCCTCCAGCAACTATATGCTGAATTTCAAAGAAAGTACCTTCCTGATTGGAATATTTTCTACATGCATGAGCGCCGAAATCATCATTTGTCTTTAAATTTATTCTTAAATCCAGCAACTATATGCTGAATTTCAAAGAAAGTATGTTCCTGATTGGAATATTTTCTTCATGCATGAGCACTGAAATCATCATTTGTCTTTAAATTTATTCTTAAATCCAGCACAAATGTCGATTTTTTGCATAAACATAATAGGCTGAGTTGAATACTTGAATGTGGTCGGTAATTATCTTACTTTTTTCCTCTCACTTATCGCAAACAAAAAAAAAAAAATCAGCATGTCTTGCTTCATTGATGAGTCCTAACATCCGTTTAACAATCCTTAATTCTGATCAACATACTAGAATTATTTAACTTAGTACTGATCACTCGGAATTTTTCGAGCAGTGTATCAGGTAAAGAAATTAATTGAAAGAAAAATGTAAAAAAATGTATATCTTATTAGAAATGGATCAAAACCAGAAAGTAGGGAATCAAACTAGCTACAATGAGACGAGAATTTATTCCAAGTACCTACTGGCTACTGCAAGAACCTCGTAGTAAACCGAGAATTGAACATAATAGAGCCAATAGCAACTTCAACATTACTCCGAAATCAATGATGACAAACAAGTAAGAGAAATAGGACAAACCTCTCACGACTGGAAACAAGTCCATAAATATCCACGAATTCTATAGAAGCTGGCATTGCCTGCTGAGACTTGCTAAGATCAGAGAGCACATTCAAAAGCGGATCAGGAACAGCAACTGTCCTTACGTTTGGCTCTATTGTGCAGAAAGGAAAACTCGCAGCCTGAGCTTTTCCATTCTTGACCTAAATGTATATCAATTACCTCATCATAAACCGGATAAACTAATAAGCAAACACCGAAATAAGAACTAAAATTAATAAGAAAACGCGGTGAATAGAGTGGATTTTGAGAAGTTTGGGAGGCCAACTCAAGCTCATTCTTACCTTGGAAGAAGAAGAGGAAACCGCCAGTTGATATCTAAAACACCAATGAACTTCCAGCCGTTGGAGAACAGAGAATGATGTAGATATCGTACATTTTGCCCAAATTCATTTTCATATTTTTCCTTTCGACGAATAATTTAAATCAAATATGATGATTGACTAATTTCAGAGATTACTTGAAAGGAAAATAGTCAGTGCTATGGATTCAACACTTGAGTTCTTGGAAAATTTATGTGTTCAATAAAAGAAGGTATGTTATTTTGATTGATTTTTTTATTTAATCATGGTCATTAATTCATTGATTTTTGTATTGAAAAATACTTCTAATTTTCAATTCTTTAACTTATATATATATATAATCGGTTGTAGTTAAATATTCTCAACATTCTCTATACTTGATCTAGTATGTTTATTGTCTCCAAATCAATATAGTATCCTTTTAAATTCATAGTTAAATATTGATTAGTCATATAAAATTTTCCTTATTTTATGTATAAAAGATCTACACTGACGATCTATTTGCATAATGGCCCAATAATTTTATCAACCTAATTTCTTATGAATCGAATTGTTAATTTATCATATATGATATATTCTTTATGCTAGAGGAAGATAATGAATTTTTGTCTCGTGATAATCCATTATATATGCTTAACTATCAATCTTGTTTGAACATGAATAATTATATGGATGTAGGACCTTACCAGTATATGGATAAAGCAGATTAAAAGTTCAAAACTTTGATAGGACTTGTGAAAGTGTATTAGTGAGTGATATCGGTGAATCCAATATCCGGTCTCCTTTGATCGACTGCAAGACAGAAAACATCGTTAGAGGACCGATCGTTTTACCGGCGAGGCCTCTCCGATGCCTAAGTAGGTGACAGGTTAAGGTGAGGATGATAAGTGAAAGTATGAGAGAAGAGTAAACCTTGTATACCCGATTGGATACCCTTTTATAGGGAGTTTGGAGAGGCTCGGGGGGATCAGTGTGACGTGGCGCCTGGCAATGATGGGGTTCTGGCACGGTCTGACAGTTCCCTTGTGTTTGTCGGGCCACGTCACGCGTGTAGTACTGGTCCCCGCTACTGCTATGGCAGTTTTGTCGGGTGGCACGGCTTGTACTCGCATCGTGGCTCACCTCCTTGTCGTTATCGGGCTGGTGCTCCTCAATGAGGCGAGAAGTCTTTCGAGGGCGAGCTCGG
>CAOJBJ013870788.1:0-10399 GCA_948291685.1 Euphorbia celastroides | reverse complement strand
AAGAAATGATTTCTTTCGATTTCTCAGTCAAACCCAAATCAAAAGAGTCAAAGAGAAAAGAATAGTAAGTCTACATCCATTAATTAAAGCCAAACACAAAGAAAACAGCGGCTTTAATTTGCACCATCTCCTCCATTAATTAGCGAAAAGTAACGAAATTTGTCTTCAGTTCTGCACTGGGTATCGAGCTCCAGCCGCCAACAATCTCTGCTGCTCCAACTGTATATAAAAAAAAAAAAACCAATTGTCACATATTTAATATCCAATTCATAATCCTATAGTAAATACGGTGAAATCAAACATATTTGAACTTATTTTTCATTTGGTTTATTTCTTATTCAATAAATTTCATTTTGTTATTAATGCAATATACTTATTCAAAAAGTTTCGATTTAGTACTTAATCATTAAATTTAAATTCAATTCAGTTCATTTCAATTTTGTTGCTGGTCATTCAGTAAAAAAAAAAAAACAGAGCCTAATTACTATGAAATGAAAGCTATTTTAAACCTGAAAAAGTTCGTGCATTTTGTTCTTGAGGTAGCAGTACTCGTGCTCCAACACTTCCAAAGCTCGCAAACATCTGAAAGTACATTGAATTTAATCGATTAATTTCATTAAATATCGAGTAAAAGACATATAAAGAGACACAAAAATGCAGCTAAGCTAGTACCCAGCCCGATTATTCTGATCGGAAGCAGCTCGAAAGGCGAGGCAAACGTGCCTAACTCGTTTAGCGCCAATGCTGGAGCTGCTACCCATGAATTGATTCAAATGAATACTCATTTTCTTGTAATCCGTCAACTCCTTATCCATCCTGCATAAATAAATACAAAATCCCCATCATTTTAATTCTACATTACAACGATAACTTGATTATAACATTAATGTGATGATTACAGTAGTGATCTGAGATTTCTCAGGAGCTTCTCTGACTCGTTGAAGAAGATGTTAACGACTTCAGAGACGAAGTTGGGGGAGCTTTCGTCTTGGAGCTGTTGGAGCTGCAGGAACTGCTCGTCGAGCACGCCCTGGTGAAAGAGAAGTGCGAGCGAACGGTTCATGTCGGCTTGTAACCGCTCCGCACCGAACCCGAGCATCCACACTGGTAGACCCGTTTTGGCTGGCTAGTTGATGGAGCTGCTGCGACTTAGTGTGCTGGGGTAGAGAAAGGGAAATGTGTTGCACTTGGAAATTGTTGTTTTCGGCTATTTATAGATGATTTGTAAAGGTCGTGAAATCTCAGAATTAGCCTTTATCGAAACGGAATATACATTCTTTTTTATTCATAATTAGGTTAATTAATTGTAGTATGTATGCTTGTCATTATTCAACTATGGGTACTTCTCTTTTTGAAATAGAAATTTTCTTGGTCTAGATTGTTATCGAAATCTATTGTTGTTAATGAATTGTAAAGTCTGTCATGTATTTTCATATGATAAAGTTTTTATTGCAAGTGCACTTCTTATCATAATATGCAATCGATTAATAACTTATTGATCTCAAATTTTAAAATTGTATGAGAATGTAGCTAAAATTGTATGGATGCGTGAATGACATGGCTAAACCTATTCTTTCCTCCCTAATTTCCATTGTAACAAACATATTGTGTTGGTAGACATTTTTCCATGTTATGATTAAAATTAGTTATATTGAAGATTTTATGGAACACAAGTTTTACACCAATACTTATTGTTTTCTATTTTCCCAACGATTTTTCTTAATAAAGTAATTATCACTATTTTGTTTCTTTATGTCATTGTATAACAATACAAAATCTTGAATTAGCCATACAAAAAAGCAACATAAATCAAATTTTGCCGCGCCATCAACCTTCTTCCATGCAGATTTCATAATGAAATTAAGCATAGGGCTAAATTTTTTCAAAAAAAAAGCATAAGGCTAAAATGTAATAAGACCTTTTGATCTCAAATAGAAAGCAAATGAGTTTATCCCCTAAATACTATGAGTCACATTAGAATTAATTTGACTTTTTAAAAATTTCGTTATTCTAATTTTCATACTTTAATAAAAAAATCGATAGGAGATATTGAAGGACCAATCTTATGCACTTCTATCACATTTAAGCAACTAATTGAAACGTTGGTGAAAGTGGTCGGTTTTGGATATGAACAAAATTGAGACTAAAATACAATGAGGTAGACTAATTAATTGTGGTGATTAGTAATAAAATATTGTTAATTAGGACTTGAATGGTGTGGATAATCGAGGTGGTGACCTTTTGTGCAATTAACCGGTCAATTGGCGTGCAGCCTGTTATAGCCGACAACTGCCTGCAGCCGGTTACTTGTCAGTCACCTTACCCTTCTCCTTTTTTTTTTTTTTTATAATTTCTAATTTCACCATTATCTGTCTTATTAATTGTTTACAACCTAATTACGATATTCAATTTTTAAACATTTAAATTAAATTTTTTCACCATTTCACTTTCTAATTACTGGCTACCAAACACCTTTTTCTTTCTTTTTCTTCTCCGAGGAAATGCTGTTGGGTTGTGGGTGTTTTTTCTTTTCATACAAGCATGGATTAAAATTAAATATGTACAGAAATAGTCATTTCCAATGAGAAATACACAAAAGATAAACAAAAAGTGATGAAAGAAAATTGAAAAAAGTTAGGAAGAATATTCAGAATCAAGTATCAAGAACTTTTGTTTCATGAAAAGGGGAAAATAGTCCTTAAAGGTTTAAAATTTCAAAGAAAAGGCCATGCATGACGTTCTATTCAAATGGAATTCACCAAAAACATATTTTTCTCTATTGCAAATTAGAAGGTGCATTATTGGTATACATTGTATACAAGACCAACTGGTTTAGGGTCTATTGATTTCAACTCATAAAGGAATGATTCGAATTGATTGAATACGTATCTTAAAAGTAGTATAAACATAAATACATGCTATTACTTGAAACAAATTGAATGAAAATAAATTAAAAATAACACGATTTAAACCCAATTTTTCTTATTTCGTGTCTCCTTTTACGTCTCAGTTTTGACATTTGATATGTGCTAGTTGTCTTCTTTAAGCCTCTGTCTCACTTTTAAATCTTGTCTCAAATTTTGATTGAAATACATATGGAAAAAAGATCAATCAATTATGACTTAATTTCACTTATTTTAACCTAAATATTGGAGAAACCAACATGAAAGATGGAGCTTAGCATTATTAATGATACATAAATTATTGAATTATTTGGGTTAGTGAAGCGTATGTTATTTTTGTTTACTTAATCCTCGACATACTCACTTTAATAACATGCTTTGTAACTTTGTCTTGACGTAAGCAACAATTATTTTATAATAGTGGTACACATGCGCATATTTCATGTGTTAATTTCTTAGATATCACTACTACTAATTTACACCTCGTCTATTCTTCCCATATTGATAATTATCTTCTGCTATTGTTTATAAACATTTGTATAGATTAAAACTTATGATGTGAAAAAGCCGGGAGATGGTTCAATTTTTTAATAAATTCTTCAAGCTTCTGAAAAAAATTTCACCTAACATATCGGAACTCTCTTGAATTTTGCTTTTAATAGACTCTCACTCCCTTAAACTATCAAAAGTTTCTCTTGCTCCTATGAAATTATCAATAATAGAGTCTGACCATTCTAAGTCTAAATCGCAGTTGCAAACATTGGATGCTGTTGACTCGGTTTGTGACCTCTAGCCAGTGCGCTAGGTCGCTCTGTAATACAGACAGTGAGTCCAAGTGTCGTATTTCACAGGGAGCAAGCTTGTGAGTTATAAATCCTATAAGCAATCTAGTAGAATTGGATTCAATATAACTTGAGTGGTGGTGAATATTGATTACTGAAAATAAAAGAGATTGCGACAGACTTAACTAAGACAGACTCTAAACAGACAAGGTTGCTACAAAGACAGATATATAACTAAACACAAGCCTAGCCAACAGTCTTAACGGGAACTAGTGATATTATGTTTATTTAACCCAACATATTAAGCATAAAGTTCAAGGTCTCTTGCACGAAATTAGCTAGATATGGTTCGATTACCATAACTACCTAGCCCTATAAAGCTTTCACCTCGAGAGTTATCCACTTACAGATTAGGCCTTAAGCACTACAAATAAGCAAGCATTCAAAGATGCCTAGACAGGTTGTTTCCCCCACCTATTCACCTAAAAAACCCTTGACATAAAACACAAAGAATGAGAGTTATCCACTTACAACCTTATGCCTCTGAAATTGCTGCAAGATCCATTGTAACACTTCTCCGATAGGTCCTTCATGATTCCCATTGAATATGGATTTGGCCAAACCCATAAAACAGTTATTACATACATCAATTTACCTTCAATAGATTTGTTAACTTAGATAAACATTACACCACTAGCCAAACCCCGCCAGGTTACTGACGAAGCTTGCTGGGAGACTACTTACTACGCATAATGTAAACAGACGCGAAAATCTTAAAAGTAAACATATTATATTAAAAACGAAATAAAGTACAAACTAAAATGATATTCAAGTATATTTACAAAGTAAAAGCAGCTCTCTATATAAAGAGCCACTAATTGTGCCAAAACGAAAGGCCATTGGCCGAATTAAACTAATCAAAAAGTAATCGGTAAGTGGAGCCAAGTTGCAGCTAGTTGCAAAGCCTTCATCTCCAAGTATGAGACGTAGAACTTCCACATTCGGCCTCACTTCTACCTCCTTCAGCTCCTTGCAGCTTCTTCCCCTCTCATTGGACCTTCACGATGGCGCAATAAGTTGATGCCACATCATCCAGGCTGCTGCAGGCCCATTTCCACTCCAATTCTACCAAAACGTAGCAGTCTTCTCTATTCACAGCAATCTGCAATAAAATGCAAATAAAGTAAGGAAATAACACACAACAATTATATTTAGCTATATTTTATGCATAAATAAGTCATAATTTATATGTACATTTTTCACTTAATTATCAGATGCTATAATATAGCCAATAAAAGTTGTTTTGCAATAGTATTTATTCTATTACAATTAGGCTTCTCACATATGGATTGGAAGGACATTTAATTCCGTTGCAAATCCGCAACATATATGTTTCTGTTTGCATATTTGGCTGCGAATTTGCTAGTGATGTTTAGTTTCAGTTTGGCTTCGCGTTGCAGTTGGCAAGTGTAAAATTCCTTGCAAATGGATATTCCTGTAGATTTGTAAGTGCATGATCAGTTGCAATTTTTCTATGAACTCCACATGCCAACTTTTATTTAGATAAAAAAATAATATATTTAAAAAGTTAAGACAATTAGAAGTGAGTATATAATATTTAGGGAGAATACTAATTTATTTTTAAAAGTTAAATAATAATGTATACACTGAACAAGCGTCACTCTAACTAGTAGAATTGTGAGTTATGTACAGGTGGAAGGTCTTGAGTTCGAAATCCAACCTCTTAAAAAATTTATTAAATATTCAAAAAATTAACCAATAGTATATAATTCATCACCTACGTACACAATAAATAATACGAAATAAATTTACTTATACTACGGCTATCCTACACATTTTATCATTGGTCCTTTATTTTCCTTTATGTGATAATATTTTGAGCAATCTAGGTTTGAACTCAGATCCTCGAAAGCTCATCTTCAAACTGTTCACTACGGATAGTACATTTTACGTATACAATAAATAGTTTAAACATTTTAGAAACTCTTACAATATGTTTGTGAACTTTGAGACAAATTTAATCATACTAATTTCTACTTATCAATTTTCTATTTAGTAAATGAGAGATGGAGGAGAAGCATGCGGCCTTGGAATGACGTAAGCATATTATTGAGTAATGAACCCTTATAATAATAAAAAAGTTAGCTACTAATTTATAATGACAATAATTGGTTTAACTTTTTACCATGTAGCAAATTACTAGGAGCTAGTAATTATTTTTTCCTTGGTGTAATTGAATAATAAAATTTTACCATACCGTAGAGCTTAATAATAATGATGGTTTTGTGTGGGTTTGTGCCTCCCGTGCTTATTTACCATAGCTCTTATGTGCTTAAAATAAGCCAATTCATTCTCTTTTGTCTTTACCCATTTCTTAATTCTTACTTTTACCTTTGAAATTCCAAATGTTGGAAGACAAAGTAAAATTTTTCTTCTGATTTATAGTAATTTAATTTTGAATTCATTTGTTAACCTTAACATATGATGGAACTCTTGATTGTGGGACTCATTGGTCGAGATAGTGTTACATTTTTCTCTTGAATTCTACATTTCAGCAGAAGTATAGTATTTGAGCTAACTCATTTGGATAATATTGTTAATGTGTGGGTTCATTATGATAAGTTAGAGTGATAGAAGAGTTATTTAAATCATATGTTAATTTCATTTTTGCTACCTAATTAAGTATAAGGAATACCAAAATGTTATATTTTTTGCCCCTCGGTAATCTTTGTGTCCGTAACACCTTATTTATATAACAAACAATAAGCAATTACAGTGTGTTCTGGCAATGAAAATGTCTCGTAAATATAGTTTAGCATATAAAAGTTGTTAAAAACCGTATTGGTCATGTGAATAATATATATAATCAATGACGTATACTTTAATGCAATAATTTTTGTTTTATGACTCCATGTATATAAATTGAAATATCAAGGAGTCTTTCAACAAAATTTTAATCAATCTTGTTATTTGTTTTTTTTCTCTTTCACAGGAAGGAACTTGTAAAGAACAAAAAAACGTATTATTTTTTTTTGAAGGGTCAATGATTTTGAAGAATGCATCAGCTAATATGTCTATTGAAGTAGGAGTCATGAGAAAGAAAAAAAAAACTCTTTTATACATAATATATGATTAAAGTATATTTCTAATAGTAATTACATGACCCACATACAAAATCCACCAAAATGAAGCCCAAGATCTGAACTTTCCACTGAACCGAAAACCCAAAAGGCCCATTTCATCAATTGTTCAAAGCCATTCTCTGTTTTTGAGATTCATTGGGTAATTTAACATCAGAAGCTAACCCCAAAGCTTGAAGAAATTTGACTAAGTACCAAGTCATATCAATTTGCCACCATTCCAAGCCATGTCTTGCCGAGTATTCAAAAGCATGATGGTTATTGTGCCATCCCTCTCCAAATGCCAGCACTGCTACCCACCTGCAATCATTTAAATTTTCCATTATCTCAAATTTCGGGTTCAATCATTCGTAATTTGTGGGCTAAATGTACCAATAGGCCCCTTAACGTGTTCTAAAAAACTTTCTGACACCTTGACCTTTTGTGGGTGATCTTGGAGGTCCCTCAACTTCGAAAAAGTGTACCATATACTTGATTACTATGTGTCAACCTTTGGTTTGTTTGATTTTCAAGGACTTACAAGTTCACTTCGAAAGTTCAGTGAGCTGCAAGGTGCACTTTTTAAAAGTTGAGAGACTTGCAAGGTGATTTTTTAAAAGTTAAAGGACCTATAAGATCAGCTTGAATGTTGAAGGAGGCAACGAATTTTGGGAGACAAATTGGGGACCTACTAATGCATTCAACTTAATTTATATGAAAAATTGTACATACCAATTGTTCCTTGACAAATCACCGGTTTTCCACACTTGATGTCCCCATACATGACATGCTGAATTTACTAGCCATGTTATGTGGTACACCCATATGATCCTCACCCCCTGAAATCATCCAAAAAAATAGAAACTTTGCTGTAGTTAATCCATGATATCGAACCTCTGAAGGTACTAGATAGATAAGGCGTATAACATATGGATCAAATGAGCGAGTGGATAGTACTACAGGGTCTGAAAAGGTACATTTGCCCCCTGTTTACAATGTCAATATCTTAAATGCTTAAAGATGGTCTGGCACTCAAATTTGCAGGATAAGGATTTTCAAAATCTATGTCCTACTTTGAATGTGACATTTCATTTACCAAAAAAGAGAAGGCCCACCACAAATTGTGAAGCTATGGCCCCAAATTTTAACTCACGGCTAATTTCAGTCCACATGCAACTAGAAATGGAATCTCATCCACGAGAATCACACTTGAACAAGACAAACAAGCAGTATTCTACACGAGAAAAATGGAAATAGTTCTAACTCACCATGCCCCAAACCAAGAAGGGAAAACCACCAATTGCATACAGCAAAACTCCATGTGCAATTGGATGCAAAATGTATGTGTTTTTTATGAATCTGTAGAAGGGTTGCTTCTCTACATCACCCACATTGGTTACCTCTCCACGCTGCCATTAATCCCATTCACAAATCATGAATTAGCTTAAGCAAGAACTAAGCAGAAAGCAAGAGATAATTGAATGAATGATTACTCTTTCAATGATTGAATTGGTGTCAAAAAGCCAACTCATATGACTATGCCAAAACCCTTCAATTGGGCTATGAGGGTCCCTCTCTGAATCACAAAACTGATGGTGGTATCTATGAGTGCTAACCCAGTCAATTGGATTATCCTGTAATTGCCAATTTGATCAAAATTAGGTACTGAAATTGATTATTTGAACTCGAGATTTGAACTTTTGTACCTGAAGTGCCAGCACTCCACAGTAGGCAAAAAGGTATTCAAGCCACTTTGGAAGCTTGAAACTCCTGTGGGAAAGATTCCTATGGAAAGAAAGAGTTATACCCAAAAGTTCTGTGGCAAAATAGAGCCCAAATGCAACCCAAAAAGCAGGCCAATTGAAGTAAAAAGGCGCAAACAAGCTAAGCAAATGCATTGCCAAAACACCCCCAGCGTTTCCTATGTCCAGTGAATTCCACTTTCTCCCCCAAAGATTGTTCCTTTCTTCTCTCTTCACCTCCACATCAGACAATAGAATTCTCCGGTACTTTTGCTCTTTCTGCTCTGTTTCTGCATTATCAGTGATACCCATTGCTGCATTTGTGCTGCACTTGTTAGTAATTGAATAAAGATTCAAACTTTTTCTTCTGCAACTTGTTTTGGGAGGAATTTTTTCTGGTTTTTGATCAAAATTTCGGATTACAGATGAAGGGTTAGTTGCTGATTTCGGTGGCCGAACAGGGAAGAAAGGGTAGGGCTTGGATTTGGTTAAGGGAGCTGTGACTAAAGCCATTGAAGGAGTAATTACTGATTACTTTGTCTTGTTATTGAATTGGGTTTATATCAATTGTGTTCTTGGTTGTCAAAACGGCGGATTTTAAATTATTAACAAAAGAATACGTTGAATAGAATGTGAAATGTGAGCCAGGGATAAGGCGGTTGTGGGGCATAAGGGTTGTGTTCAGATTTGTAGAGGTGAAATGAGAATCAGATATTTTGTGTTCAGATTTGTAGAGGTGAAATGAGAATCAGATATTTTGTGTAAAAGATATCACCGTATTCTTGATTTTGTCTTGTTCTTCATATGCTTTATAGATATTTGTCATTTGTGTGCTTGTGGTTGCTTCACTGTTGCATAACTTTATCTTGAATTCTTTGCTTCTCTGACTTGTAGGAGTATTGGAACAAAACCAGAAGATAAAGCTTTTGATTCATACTAAATTGAAGCACACGAAAAGCGTGATTAATGGCGCCAACTAGTGCTTTAGTCTTCAAATTGGCAAGTCAACCCGCGAATTTACCTGCAACCCCTTCGGTCTCAAAAGCCCTAGGTCAGTTTCTATGCTAATCAATCCTTCAAGTTTCGTTTGGAAGTAAAAGTTTTTTGTGCTTTAGAAAAATGATCATGAATATTGAATCTGAGATGGACGAATTGGAACTGCAATTTTCAGCAGAATTGGTTAGAACTTTGAAGGATATGGAGACTTGAAAATCAATGTTGTTTAGTTGTCATGAAGTAAACTGTTGACTGTTCAGTTTGCTTTTGGATTAAGGATGTAGTGAACTGTAGGATTTGGTCTGAAATTGAATACGTTTGTTATCTGTGAACTGTAGGTAGTAATTTTCTGGGTTGATTTTGAGCTTCCAATCTTTTCAAGTTTTAATGAGTTATGCATTTCTAATGATGCTGAACTTTTGTCTTTTACACATAATATATGATTAAAGTATATTTCTATTAGTAATTACATTACCCACATACAAAATCCACCAAAATGTGGCCCAAGTTCTCAACTTTCCACTCAAAAATTGAAAACCAAAAAGACCCAAATTCTAGTACATCAATCTTTCAAAGCCATTTTTTGTTTTTGAGATTCACTGGGTAACTTAACATCAGTGGCTAACCCCAAAGCTTGGAGAAATCTGACTAAGTACCAAGTAGTATCGATTTGCCACCATTCCAAGCCATGTCTCGCCGAGTATTCAAAGGCATGATGGTTATTGTGCCATCCCTCTCCAAATGCCAGCATTGCTACAAACCTGTTTTCATTTCACTGCTTCCATTATCTCACTTTTCGTGTGCAATCCTCTTTAGTTATATGCAAAAAAGTACAT
>CAOJBJ013870259.1:0-15270 GCA_948291685.1 Euphorbia celastroides | reverse complement strand
AATTCAAACTCTTAAAAACTATGTTAAATAAAAAATTTTAAGTTGACGAATCCATGAAAATTAGAGACTTAGATACAATATTACAATTCTAATTTGTTAGTTTTTTTAATTGTTTTAAAACAAATAATGCAATTCACGCGTTGATCCATTTTCACGTTTAAAATCGCCTTGTCAAATCAGCATCGAGGATGTTGAAGCAACAAAAAAATCAAGTTCATGGATAATATGACCTTTTGAAAGTTGAGAATGACAATAGGTTTTTTTTCCAAATTCAGGAACCTCCTATACATTTAGCCTTAAATAAACAATAACATTACATAAAAAAATATTCAAATAACAACAAATGAAAAAAATGCCTTCTAAGTTCTTCAAATATGTGCTGGATTTAAGGCTACATATATTAGAACATTTAAACGTTATATATTTTTTTGTTTATAAATCGGATTGGTAGTGACTCAAATTAAATTTAAATATAGTCGAAACAAAGTTTTAATAAATCGGATAGGCAACGAATAAAAAATA
This sequence comes from Euphorbia celastroides, assembly GCA_948291685.1. Taxonomy (NCBI): domain Eukaryota; kingdom Viridiplantae; phylum Streptophyta; class Magnoliopsida; order Malpighiales; family Euphorbiaceae; genus Euphorbia; species Euphorbia celastroides. Next base: position 14,748 of record CAOJBJ013870259.1, on the reverse strand, counting down.
AGCCAATTTGGCACGTTTTAAGCATTGAATTTGATATATAGTAAAATTTTGACCAAAATATATGTAAATTTCAGTAATTATTTATCCAATTTTCATAATCCTGACCCCTAAAACATTAGCCCATCATCAAACGGGTCGGGTCATAAGATCCATTTTCGTTCTTCGCCGTCCATAGTTTCCCCAAAAGAAGCACAATCAAAATTCATGTCATTAGCACCCTTTCCCTCTTCACCTAACCCACCCCATCAATTCTCAATCAGCACAGAATAAACGTTTTCGGCTTCAATTTCCCCTTTTTCTCTTCCAATTTTGACTTTAATCCTCGTCCAAGTTATCCCCTTTTTGGCAATTGCCTTACTTTCCTTGTGTCTCCTGTACAATTTCGATTTCTTCCTCAATTTGATTTGATTTCGAGCTCTGGGAGCTCTTAATCGAATTGGGTGTCTTCAAAGATTCAATCTTTTTCACCCAGAATCCAATTTCATTGAAATCCCTCTTTGGGTTTCACTTTGCATCTCAAATTCGATTCTTTCAAGAGCTTTTACTGTTAGCTGTTTCGGGGTTTGATTGAAAAATTGCATCTTTCCCTGATGCCAGTGTTTTCTTGATTTTGGTTAAAGGGTCTATCTGGTTGAACCTCAAATTACTCCTACAATTATGGTTTCTTTGTCCAGTTCAATGTTGATTCCTGCTTGTAGACCCTTTGGTTCCTCTCCATTGACTGGATTGTCAAATTGGAGAGTTGAAAAGATCGATTCTTTCTCTTGTAAACAAAGAAAGTATGTTTGTGCTTGTATGGCTCCTGCACAGAACATAGGCAAGGAGGAACTTTCTGCAATTAAATTCAATGTAAATCCCTCAATCTTGTTATACTTGATTTGAAATGCTCTTGAGTTTTAGTGCTCTAGTTTTGTTGCTAATGGGGTTCTGAACTCCACTAATTTGGTATTTTGTTGGATGTTTCTTATTAGGGTTCACATAAAGCTGAGCAATTAGCTACAGCATTCGAACCGGATCAGGATTCGGATGTTCTAATAGAATGTAGAAATGTGTACAAGTCATTTGGGGAAAAGCACATTTTGAGAGGTGTGAACTTCAAGGTGAATTTGATTCTTTTGGCTTTCACCATTCTTTCTATTGCCCAATAGTGCTATGAGATGACATGTATATAATATGTAATGCATTGTTCTTCTGCATTGTGTTCTCATGGTGTTCGTGTTTCGAATTCCGGGTGTCATTTAAGATGTGCTTTCGCTTCGATACGTGGTTTAGTTACAGCTCTTTGTTATGTCTAGAATTGTTGACCTTACACAAATCTTATAAATGTACCATGTGGAAAACAATCCGAGTTTATGTACCGGATACTAAGTGGTAGTTTACCAGTTGAATTGTTAATTAATATATTCCTAATCCTCATTACTGATGGAATTGAAATTATCTCTGCATTGATGGGAAGATCCCTTCAATTGGCTAAATTATTCCCTTTAAGAAAACTCTCTGTAACAAAAAAAATAAGCAAAGAAAACCCTGTTGAATGTAGTAGTGTAAAATTTCTTATGAGTTCATGTAGCGTCTCATATTAACTCTTCTGTTGATTTTGTTTGAACAGACAATGTGTCATTCGATTTGTTTATATCTGGTTGCCTTTATTTGGATAAATTTGGCTTAAACTTGAACTTGGATCAGTTAACAACACAGTATCAGAAGCTGAGAACCATAAGCTATAGATGATTTTACATCAAATGGTTATGATGTTTTATCTCCTTTTAGTTCGTGTTTGCATCTTTTGTCTCTGGATTTATTTCTTAATTCCTTTGCATAGATTAGACATGGTGAAGCAGTTGGAATAATCGGACCTTCAGGTACCGGCAAATCCACAATCTTGAAAATTATTGCGGGGCTTCTTGCTCCCGACAAGGTTAGCATAAACAACCAAACTGGGTCTCTTGTCTTTACTAACTCTTCCTGCATAGTTTTACAGACCAGTATATCTAATCTAAATAAGTGTTGACTGTTGAGTAGGGGGAAGTTTATATTCGAGGTAAAGAGAGAGACGGTTTAATCAGTGATCAGGATCAGGACACATCAGGGCTTCGAATTGGACTGGTAAAATCGGTTGATTATAAACTCACTTGTATTGTTCAACTAGTTATTCTGTTTCTTACTTCCATTGATACAACAGGTGTTCCAAAGTGCCGCCCTTTTCGATTCTTTGACTGTTCGTGAAAATGTCGGTTTCCTCCTGTAAGTTATCTCAAACTTACCATTTTGTCCTTGTAATTTTGTACTTTCAACACGGTTTTAATGCTAGAATGCCTGAAAATTATACGTTCTTGAATCTCCTAGATTTGAAAACTCAAGCATGAAGGACGAACAGATCTCTGAACTTGTCAAAGAAACATTGGCTGCTGTTGGTTTGAAGGTAAACTCGGTTTACCAAAATTAAGCTACGGTTATTCTTTTCCTTCTAAAAAGCTATATTTTACCTAAAATAGCAACTGTAACTTCTATTTAGGGAGTAGAGGATCGGTTGCCTTCTGAGTTGTCTGGGGGAATGAAGAAAAGAGTGGCTTTAGCACGGTCCATAATTTTTGACGTTACAAAGAAATCGATAGAGCCCGAGGTGCATTTAAAGCTCCACTTTCAGCAGAAAGACTCGAAATTTTTCTCCTTTTTGGTGACTTCTCTCTCTCTTTTTGTTTATCAGGTGCTGTTATATGATGAACCAACGGCTGGACTTGATCCAATTGCATCAACGGTGGTAGAAGATCTCATCCGGTCCGTCCATATGAAGGGTCAGGATGCAGTCGGGAAACCCGGGAACATCGCTTCTTATGTGGTTGTTACACATCAACACAGCACCATTAAAAGGGCTGTTGACAGGTACCGAAATCCAATCTTTCTTTGGTTTTAGCCTCCTGAACTTGGCACAAATACTGTAATGCTGCCCCGAACTTTGAAAAAGTCACCTCAACTTTCAAAAATGCTCAAGTTTGCCTCCTTTAACTATAAAAAATGTACCTTTTTGCCCTCTTATAGTACACGTGTTAGGTTATGGTTGGCTTGACGTTCCAAAGATGCCGTTTTTTTCTCTCCAACTAGAAGTTTACTTGCGGCATTCAAAGGGTAAAGTAGTGCAATTTTTACAAGGGGGTTGAAGGAACGTTTTCAAGAGTTTAGGGGACAGTAAGCTAAATGTGTCAACTTTAGGGGCTAATGTTTGTATTTGGCCTATATTCTTCTGTATTCTGATTATTTCGGTTTCTAGGTTGTTGTTTTTGTATAAAGGGACGGTTGTTTGGCAAGGGATGACCGATGAATTCATGACTTCGACCAATCCTATTGTTCGACAGGTTGGAGTTTAGTTTGTAGAATTTAGTTTCGCCTGATTTTCCGGCTTCTGATTCAAATTTGTATGTGTTTTCTTCTATTTCCAGTTTGCATCAGGGAGCTTGGATGGACCTATTAGATATTAGCATCTTAACCAGGGATTTCTTGGGCAATTTTGATGCTTTTTCGCACCGATCCCTTCGAGAAATCGAACGAGTCTGCTTAGATGAATTAATGCCATCTTAATTTACCAAAAATAATGGTCGTGTTTGTTGTTTAGCATTTTAATGGAGGATTTGCAGAAGATTTGATGTATAACTACTTTAATCTGTATTTTTTTGATAATGTGAGAAATTCAATTTGTATTCTTGAATAATCAATGACATAATGGATGCTCTTTTTTCCCGAAAATCTCGTATTTTTTCCAATTCACCAAGCTCGAACTTGAATGATAATAACATTCTAGGGAAAATGGACTATAATTGGTAACACATTCCTTAACAAGAACAAAAAATATGTAGATGTATTCAATGTTGTAAATTATATATTTTTGTCACCTCAATAGAAAAAATTTAATTGCAACAAAAAACAGATAAGTATTGTTTAATGCATGGAAAGTTAAAAGACAACCCAAATTTATAATGGCATAAATCACATTACATGTTTGTTCTCTTTTAATGTAGGATGAATATTTCTCTTATTAAATGAAGGTGATATAATTTTCACTATGAATATTTGAATGCACATTGTGGCCAATTATTATTTATATATTATATATGTCCACGTAATATGTACAATATGATGAAAGATTCTCGAACAAATTCAGGTGAATTTTGAGCCGATATTTGTGTGATTTACAACATCACAACAACAAAAAAATAACAGAAATAAAAGCACACTAAATCTATTATTATTTTCAATAAATTAATGTTAAAGAAAACCATTACCCCATCAAATCTTGTGGTTGTAATGAGATGCCTCCAGTCAATCTTATTTAGCTGTTATAAAAGTAATTTTTAAAGAATTTTGACAATAAATTTGAGATTGACGTACAAAGACAAAAGGAACTGAGTAATTTAATAATTTTATTGATATTGCAGAAAAATTAGTGGCCACTTACCTACTTTTTCAGTTCATTTCACAAAAAAAAGAAGAATTGAGTTATAAAAATGATCAATGATGTGCATTTTATATCGGACTCCATGAAAAATGTTAATTTAGTGACAAATGATTAAAAAATGCTTGTAATTAACTTTCGGAACATAGGAAATGATAGTGAGAATAAATAAAAAGATTAACTTATGAAATGTGTATTAAATATTCTCTCAAAAGTAAACTAAAAACTAGGATTCTTATTAATTACTGCAAAATTTAGCAGTTTGAATTTGAAGAATCTTCAATTTTTATCATAAAACTTGACATATTTTCCCTATATCAAATTTAAGATACCTTCGTGCAAAATTTTAAGCAAACCTTTAAAATTTAATGGTTGAGAATTTTAATCATAAAAAAGTTAGAATTTTAACAGAAGTTGTTGCTAACATATAATTATAATTTATTTTATCTACAATTTTTTATTTGTATCTCATATAAAAAGTGTCCAAATTCATTACAAAATTTTTGGTATTGAATTCAATGTGATGGTATGACTTTTTTAATGTTACATGTAAATACAATATTTTGTCCTGTTTTTGTTTCAATATTATAAAATATCAATTCTAATTGATGTCGGTTTGAGCTTGAGATTATTTTAGCATGATCTTGAACTAAACTGAATTTATAAATTTTATCATGGAATCCGGCATAAAGTTGCATCGCTAAGCATGTCTAGAATACCTCTCGATATTAAGTTTTATTTCTTCGTCGGAAAATAAAAAATATAATTCTTTTTATCTGAAACAAAATTTCAATACCTTTTCCCAATGTAGAAGACTGCACATATTCCATCTTCCAAATAATAAACTATTTTTGAAACAAATGAGATGATTAATGAGTAAAATAGAAAATTGTTATAATAACATTGAGTATACACAATATCATGTATTTAGCACTAATAGGGGTTGATCCGAGTGGTAAGCAGCTTGGTATCATTTAAGTAGAGTCTCGAGTTCGAGTTTTGTGAATGTGAAAAATTTTCATTGGGAGACTCACTCACCGTAACCAGGTGTGCGACCCGGATCGGATCTAGATGTTGATAAACCAAATGAGCAACCAAAAAATATCATGTATTTAGTGATTAATTCAAATCCTCATTATTTCATTTATTGAAAATAGCCCATCAACTCCATCAACTAGCTTCAAAAGAATTGAAATAAAATTCTTTCATTCTTTAATTTTTTCTTTTTTGACTGAAATTGAAATCGAATTCTCGCCGCACAAATGAATCATATTTCACATACATTTGATCAACCAACGTTAAAGAGGAATAAATTGTGCGGGTTTAAATAAGTATAAATGCATCAAAAAAAAAAGAATGATGGATTTTTAGTTAACAAGATGACATTAGAGTTGTAGCATATTTTGATGATAAAAATGGAACTTATTCTAAACACTCTTGCATATTAATATACTGTATGGTTACTTATTACAAATAATTTGTCACACAAATAAACTAATTATTTACTATATGGTTGCTTATTACATATAATTCATCACACAAATAATTGAATTATAATCGAATTATTTGCTATATGGTTTCTTATTGCATATAATTTGTCTACAAATAATAGCATTATCTGCTATATAGTTACTTATTAGATATAATTTGTCACACAAATAATCGAATTATCTGCTACATGGTTACTTATTACATATAATTCGTCACACAAATAAACAAATTATCATCTTACAAAATAATTAATTCGCGTTTCTCAAATGCTCTCCTTCGTATTAAAGCAATAAACTCAAAAAAAAATACTTAATTAAGTTATAGAGCTTAAACAATTTAGAGATTTTCAAAGTCAAACTATTTTTTAGTGAACATGACGTTATTCAAGTGCTGCTTGTTTGCTTTTAATTAATTTATGTTTGTTACAAATTAGCAAAGTTGCCCTTTTTGGTTATGCTGCAAACCACATTTAACATTTATTTTATTTTATTTTTCGGCAGACTGATATTTATTTTATTATTTTTCAGAAACCATGTCTAAGTTGTTGATCATTTCATAATTACCACCGAATTGAAGTACGTGCTTTAATGCATAAGAAATCAACCCAAACTTTGCTTTCATGACCTAATAATATATAATTTAAACTATAAAAAGGCAATAATAAGTTACTTAACTCGTTTGCAAAATTTAAGTTCATAGATTTGTATATTAAAATTAAGCTATTGAATGATATACATGAAATTTTTCATCAATTAAAGTAACACCCACATATTGAAGAAAATTAGCGTAGTTTAAGGGAGTGACAAGACAGATGAAATTGAATTCACCTAATACAAAATTAAAATTTGTCGTTTTTTTCTAATAATATGCATAGGATGAGTCTAGTTACATTGAAGAAAACAGGTCAAAACTCGGCTCAATAAACATAATAAAACATGATGAAAATATTTTTTTTAAGTTGAGGCCATAAATGTGTTACATGTTACACGTGTCAATGCCAACAATCTTACTGATAAATTATGCAAATAATTGAGTTGCAATATCATGGCTTTCTGCGGCTGAAAACTCCACAAACAAGCATATATAAAATGGAGAGAATAATTAAATTAGTAATTAATTAGAACAAATAGAATAAATAAATTTAAAAGAAGACAAAAAAATGTAATTGTAAAGTTGGGTGGAATATTTGCTGTACCTCATTCCATATTCTGTATGAACAAAGCATGAAAACCCATATAGTAATTTTCAATTTGTGAAATCAACATCACATTTCCATAAACTCTCTAAATTAATTTAATTTAATATATAAAGTCACACACAAGTTCAAGAATCCACAACATGCATGGTATTGCATACACCCATCAACTTTCTACGTCCTCTCTTTCTAAATATATAGAGTCCTCTATCTGGAATCCGTTATTAACAGTGTCAACGAATCAAATAGAATGATAACACGGTAATTTCAATATAGCAGGCTCGCATAACAAATCTTTATGAGGAAGATCACGTGTGTATATATATACAATTTGCATTGTTTATATATCACTTGTTAATATGATGTATTTTTAACATAAAATTTTAAAAATATTTCCAATACAATATGTATCATTAATATGAAAAGTTCCATATTAGTGGTTATGTTTTAATTACCAATATAATTTTTTTCCAAATAGCATTTAATTAAGACTATGTATTATATACTAACTTGGAATATTATTTCTACATAAATTAGGACTACTTGAGTCTCGTATAAAGTCTCTCAACCTTAAAGGTTCGACGGCTATTTCTCACTTCTTCTTTTTTTTTTTTGATAGATCACTATTTTGATTTTCCTCCTCTCAAAAATAGGAGTATATTTTCTTTGTTTTGCAAGTTTCAACATGAGACCAAACAACTTTTACAATTCCTTTTGCAACAAAAGCGCCAAATATACCTATATACCTCTCCATTACTTATAATATGCGAAAATTCTAGAAATTATACCCTACTTTTATAACAAGTATAAATACCCAACAAATTTACTCAACTAAAACCATGAAAAGAGAACACATTCCCATTCCTCTCCTATACCTAAAACAACGTTCATTCTCCCTCTTCTAACCACAATGATAGGGTGGGAAGACGTATACAAAGTTATAGTAGCCATGGCACCTCTATATTTTGCCCTAATCCTCGGCTATGGCTCGGTAAAATGGTGGAAAATCTTCACCCCGGAACAGTGTGGAGCGGTAAATAGCTTAGTTTGCAACTTCACTTTGCCCCTTTTCACCTTTGAATTCACCGCCCACGTCGATCCATTCAAGATGAACTTTCTCTTCATAGCCGCGGATGGAGTCTCAAAGATCATCATAGTGCTCGTGCTCGGGTTTTGGGCTAAGTTTAGCAGCAAAGGGAGCTATACTTGGTCCATCACGAGCTTCTCGTTGTGCACTTTGACAAATTCGTTGGTTGTTGGTGTGCCTTTGATGAAGGCTATGTATGGTCAAGTGGGTGTTGATCTTGTGGTTCAAGGGTCTATTGTTCAGGGTATTGTTTGGCTTACTTTGTTGTTGTTTGTGTTGGAGTTTAGGAGAGCTAGACTTGATGTTAATGGGGAGAAGGATTTGGAGGGGAACTTGGAAAATAGTGAGAATGATAGTGTTAGTAGAGGTGGCTTTTGGGAGTTGATGAAGGTGGTTTGGGTTAAGTTGGCTATGAACCCTAATTCTTATGCTTGTATCATTGGCATTGCTTGGGCTTTTGTTGCAAACAGGTAATTTGTTTATTGATTTTGTATATGTGGCACTTTATTTGTAGTGTTATGGGTCGGGCTCGACGTCGGGACCACCCGAGCCGCCGGATTTTGAAAGAATATCAGTGCTTTTGTCTTGTACTTGAATCGGCTAAAAAAATTGAAAAATGAATCAGTGTCAGTGTTAAAGTGTCTCACTCCATTAAGTATAATGATACCGCTACTGATGATATATACTATAAAATTACCTTGCTATGAATCCTAGTTTATATTTCTTTATTATTGTCATTATTATTATTTGAGATTCTCTAGCAAGCAAGCATTGATGTTAAACAGATTCCTAAAAGTTTACGTCCTACAAAATTATATCAGTTTGTCTTTTATGATAGATTGACATGATGGTTCTATATCTTACATCTCATGTAGAGTAAAGGTGACATGGTTTAGCTTTTAAAAGTTAAGCGACTAAATCACTTTAGACAAATTTAAGGTGTAAATTAGTCGTGATTCTTAAGTTAAATAAATAGAAAATTTTGATAGCCTTAGAGACATAAGGTCCTTTAAGTGCTTTTGAACCTTTACTAAGTGAATAATTTTTATTGCCACTTAATTAATTTGCTTTAATGGTACAAATGGTGTAGGTGGCATCTTGAGTTGCCAAGCATTTTGGAGGGGTCAATTTTGATCCATGTCTAAGGCACTGCCATGTTTAGTATGGGTGAGACTTCACTAATTAGCTATTAGATATCTTATAGACATGTCATAGTTGTAATTATAACCCGCTTTAACATCACTATATATAAAACGACTATAAGCAGGTATATTCATGGCATTACAAGAGAAGGTTGTAGCTTGTGGAACCGAGCTAACCGTGATAGGGATGATCTTACGGTTCATAGCAGCTGCTATGGCTATCGGCTCCATCATCGTTGGTTTACATGGCGATGTTCTAAGGGTGGCTATAATTCAGGTATAACTCGAACTTAGGAGCTTATAGTTGTAAATAGCTGAAGCTGTTGTCGTTTTTGTTGCTAATAACTGTTAGTTTGAATATTACAGGCGGCACTACCACAATCGATTACTTCGTTTATATACGCTAAAGAATACGGGTTACATGCCCAAGTTCTTAGTACAACGTAAGCATGATTAGTGGTGAATAATTAATGATAATTAGTGCATAGTTAAAGTTGATTAGCTAAGTTGTGTTTGCTGATTAATGTTTTTTTGCAGTGTAATATTTGGGATGATGGCATCACTTCCAGTGCTGATTGGTTACTATGCAGTTGTGGAATTTGTACCAAATTGAGATTTTTTTTTATGTGTACAATTAACTTGTAATGAGAGGGACATAGCAACAAAAATGTCCACTTATTAAATTGTCGGGTTATATATTAATCCACATTGAAATTATGCTTTATTATTTTTCACTATTACATGTAAAGTTATAATTGTTAAATTGATGAGTTTCAGCCGGATTATTAAGGTTAGATGTTATTTCTCATATCTAAAAGAGAGTAATTTAATGCTTGTAATATTTAAAAAGTCTATTATACATTAATTCACTCTAATTTCGTCTGAAACTTTAAATAACAAGTAACGGTTTGTCAGCCACTGCAAATTTAGACGCTACAAAATTATTATTAGAGTTGTCAATGGGATCTAGTGGATTGGGGGATGCATTCCTCATATCCAAATCCATTAAGATTTCGGATAAAAAAATTTCTTCAATAAGGTTTCGGAGATTCCCCATTCCCCAACAAATTTTTCCCATTATCCATTAAAGGTACACAAATATAGATTTTCTATTCAAAATTCCACACCACAAAAAAGTTCATATGTAGTCTTTACAACAAAAGAATATAACATTAAACTAAACATTAATAGCAATACTTAATTATCAAATTAGAACAAATTTAGAGTATCAATTGTCAAATTTTTCTCTATTTTTAATAATATTATAATTAAATACTATAAGTCTTATAAACTTTGTTAATATTATAAATTGTTTGAATTTATTTAGTATTCTTATACTATTAAATATTTCTGTAAATGGAAAATTTTAACTACTTTATCGGATTCGGGGATTTTTCGGATTTGAAGGTGGTATCCTCATATCCATACCCATTAAAGATTCGGGAATAAAAAAATCTCCATATCCAACTTGTGGGGATTTTTATCGGGTATTATTCATCCCTGTCGGAGTGGATGTTCATCGGATTCGGGGATTCCTTACTCCATAGACAACTCTAATTATTATGTAATTTTGGCGAGTTCATTTCAACGAGTATATCACAATCTTTTAAACATGAGATATAGAGCAAAGTTGTTATAGAATTATCATTTGCAAAGCTGACATACTTTAATTCGAAACTTTACAACATACTTGTCAAATGTTAATTGGACTCTAGTTCGAAACATTACAGCATACTTGTCAAACCGACATACTTTACAACACACTCGTCAACTGTTAATTCAACTCGAATTCGAAACTTCTGATCCATCGATAAATGTGTTTGTTCTTAAATTTAATGAGCTGTGTAATTGATTCACATATCAATTGATCATCCACAAATAGTAGTTTTTTTTTTTTTTTTGATAAATGAACGATTAAAATATACTTATGAAGCTGTATTGTTTAATTGTTAAAATTTACTGTTGTTATTTTTTATTTATTGTCGTTTTTAGAGCGCAGTAATAAAGAATACTGTATTTATTGAAATTAAATAATATAGTTCAAACAAGTGTTCATCGTCAGTTGCGTCGCTTCTGCAAGTTTCTGCAATTCTATGCGACTCAACTGCTTAATTTATTCAACTCCCACTTTCAAAATTCAAAAAAGATTGCACCTTTCTTCTTCCTCCGATCAAAACCTGAAAAAAGCTTCAAACTTTGAAAAGGAAGCTTTGATTTTCATGGAAGATGAAGCCCATGAGCTCCCCTGTAAGTATTCAAAAGGAGAAAATCCCCTTTTCTGTTCCTTTTTTTCTGATGAGTTGCGCTTGTTTTGTTTGAGATGAATTTAATCAGCTGATTTCAGTTTCTCCTTCAATGACTTTTGATTAGTTCATTTTTGTATTAGGAAAGTTGGTTTCTTTTCTCTTTTTGATGAAGAATTTCATTCATGAATCACCCTGAACAATTTGAAGCTTACCCATTTGCTTGTATTTAGCATAATCTTGTAGAGGATTTACTGTGTTTTGAACAAGAACTGTGCATTATTTGTTTAATTCATGAAAATGTTAGGGTATTGCGCAGTAGTTGATCTTTCAAATTGATATTAAACACAACTTCAACAAGTAATTTTCGACTGTATTTAGCAATTCAGAATTTCTCTGGTACCTAATGTTTCTGTTTCCATGAATGTTTATGTGCTACTTGATTAAAGGTTATTTATGTGTTGACTTTCTTTCAGGGACCTTTGATTATGGAACCAAAGCCTAGAAAAACATCGATTTTCGCTGTTCTTCAAACTGTTGCTTTTCTTTTTCTAGTTTTCTTCATTGGGAGTGCAGTGCTAGTTCCAAGTTACAAGGAGGTAAAAACACTTGAAATCATCCAAATCTTGTTTAGTACTGAACACGAGAAGATTGATCGATTTGGAGTGTTTTTTGCAGAAATTGTTGAGATGGAAAAGAGTTGATGACTTCCACAACTCAAAATCTGGGATTTGTAAGGTTTGCACTTTCTAACTAGCGAAATTTCCGGTGTTCTTCTCTCCGAGTTGACTTAATTTATTGCTTGAGTATGTTTATGTTTGCCTATTTTAGATCAAATGCAAGCCTATTGGAAGCGAGACATTACCCGAAGGAATCGTGTCAAAGACCTCAAACTTAGAGATGAGACCTTTATGGGGTTTCCCTAAGGTAAAGGTTAGTTTTTTTTCATTTTGTCCGCCTAAATTTGCTTATTCGATTCGGTTATAATTTCTGCAGAGAGACAGTTATTCATCAAAGAACTTATTCACAGCAGCAGTTGGAATAAAGCAAAAAGATCTTGTAAACAGAATGGTCAAAAAGGTTTTTAAGCACACATAGTATAAGATCTTTACAAATTTTTCGACTTAAGGCGTTCTAATTGTTCCTTTATTCGATTTGCAGTTTCTTTCGAGTAATTTCACTGTAATGCTTTTCCACTATGACGGTTTTGTTGATGAGTGGAAGGATTGCGAATGGAACAATAATGTTGTTCATGTTTCTGCCCGAAACCAAACTAAATGGTGTTTTCCTCTTCGCTTTTAATCCTATGACCGAAAAAAAACACATATTTGTTCAATTTTTTTTGTTTATTTGTGTTTCTTGTTTTCAAGGTGGTTTGCAAAACGTTTCTTGCATCCCGATATAGTTGCAGAATACAGTTACATTTTTCTGTGGGATGAAGATCTCGGTGTTGAAAATTTCGACCCTCAAAGGTATATAATAACTGCAAAAATAAGTTCAAAAATAGAATTTTTTCTTAACAATGTCGTCGATTGATTCTGCTAGGCATTTGTCAATTGCTAAGAGTGAAGGGCTCGAGATATCCCAGCCAGCTCTCGATACAAATAAATCAGAGATACACCAGCAACTTACTGCTCGTGTTAGGAGATCAATAGTCCACAGGTTCTTTAACTACTAGTACTTTAAAAATTCGATCTTTTTTCTTTTAATCATCAATTTGGCAAATTTGGTTTGTTGTTAGCAGAAGAAGTTTGAAGCCTGGCTTATGTAGAGACAATAGCACTGCTCCTCCGTGCACCGGGTAAAAATTGTGATGGAACTTTACAATTTTTAAAAATAATAATTTGCAGCAAAAAGGAATTTATGTTGAATTTGTTGTAGATGAGTAGAAATGATGGCCCCGGTTTTCTCCAGAGCTGCTTGGCGATGCGTATGGTATATGATTCAGGCATGTTACTCTACTTACTCGGGTTCGGGTTTTTTTTCATTATATTTTGATCCAGTTCAGTCAAATCAAGACTTGGCTCGGTTTGTAACATGTACCGAATCAAGTGATTCAACTTGCTAGCTGAAGTTGTGTATCTTCGTTTTTTAGCATCATTTCGCCTTTCTGATGGAATTATTTTCACAGAACGATTTGATCCATGCTTGGGGCCTCGATTACCAACTCGGGTACTGTGCCCAGGCAAGCTCCTTCACATGTTTTCTTCTTGTTTCCACTTCTATATTCTCGTGATATCAACCACAATATTGACTCGTTATTTTTGTTCGTTGCAAATTTCGAAATAATCCAAAAATGTTTTCCTTTGTAAGGGCGACCGAATGAAAAACGTAGGAGTTGTGGATGCTGAATACATTGTGCATTATGGCATTCCAACGCTCGGTGGCACAGACGAACACAAGGTTCTGATTTAACAATTTCGAGAAAACATATTTTTGTGCTTTTTTATGTTCTTTAGTTCAAAAGGTCAAAACTTTATGTTGTAGAGCCAAATATTTTTTAACTTTTTTTGTTACAGGGATCATCAGCTCGGGTCAGAAATGATCCTAGAACAGAAGTGAGTGTTCAAATGTGCTTTTCTTGACTCGAATCGGGATTGAATTAAATTTCTAACTTTTTTTTATCATTATTCAGGTAAGAAGACAATCTTTTTTTGAATTCAAAATCTTTGAGAAAAGATGGAAAAAAGCTGCTGAAGAAGATGAATGTTGGATAGATCCTTACAAACTAGTCAATGAACAAATTCAGTAAGCGAAATGTAAGATCATTTAGCAAAATTTTTGTTTTTGCTTTTTGTTGCTGTGTATATATAGTAATTTCAGGTCAAACAATTCATATTTCTTCACTAAGAAAATGATAATGGGAAAACGACTCAAACTTGTGTTATTTTTATTATTAATTTAAGTTATTATTGTTTTTGTTAACTGTTGTTGATAATTGTTCGATGTTACTCTGAGCTTTTTGTATACGAAATTAGTTAAAGCAGTTGTATTTAATTGCTCTGAAATTGATGTTCAAGCACCCACTAAAAATGATAATTAGATTAAGAGTAAAACTCACCCTAATCTCAAAATAAATTATAGAATTAAATGAAATTAATAATTAATGAACAAGTTAGCATAAAAATTGAGAGGATAAGTAT
>CAOJBJ013868124.1:0-11023 GCA_948291685.1 Euphorbia celastroides | reverse complement strand
TTTGGCATTACTCTGATGAAAAGATCGTTATCGAGCTTTGGAGCGACTTGTTGCCACTTGTAAACAATGTCTGTTGCTCCTTGGTAAAGTCCTCTAGAAATATTTAAAACCGTGACCTTCGGAGGAACATCAACCAATCGAACCGTCCATTCAGTAATAACCCCAAAACTCCCTCCTCCTCCCCCTCGGATGGCCCAAAACAAATCCTCTCCCATTGCTTGCCGGTCAAGCAACCTCCCGTTAGCATCAACTATTTTTGCATCCATAATATTATCGGACGAAATCCCATATTTTCTCATTAGGTTTCCATAACCACCTCCCGAAAAGTGGCCCCCGGTCCCAATAGTATGACACACACCGGATGGGAAGGCCGTCTGGTTCCTTAGTACCTCCAAAGTGCCAAGTTGGTAGTAAAGATCACCGAGCGTTGCACCGGTTTCAACCATTGCTGTGAGATTATAAAACTGGACAAAGACTTTGCGCCGGTTGAACAAGTCGATGACAATGTATGGAACTTTTGATGTGTAAGAAAGGCCTTCATAATCGTGGCCCCCACTCCGGGTTCTGATTTGAAGGCCGTTGGATTTGGCACAAATGACAATTGCTTGAATATGTTCTTCGGTTTCGGGAGCAATGATGGCTAGTGGTACCGGGGTTTTTGAGGTCAAAAACCTTTTGTTCTTTACGTAGGCTTGTAGTTTGGATACGAAAGATGAATTATTTTGTGTGTAGACATATTCAAGGATCGGGAGATCAGGGGACTTATATTGAATGGGAAGGCATTGCAGGAAGTTGGTGATATTTGGTTGACTAGTTACAAAAGCAACGCAAAATGAGATTGAAATGAGAAACAGTAAGCTTGGAGCATGAGTCATTTTGGTTTCTGTTTGTGACGTGACACTGAATTAAGAGAAGAGTTTCTAATTTATTTGGTATTTGTAGTGTGGAAATGAAATCACTATTTATTATATCTTGTACGCAAAATCAAACATTAAAAGGAGAAAATTTATGTTACAGAATCTGTTCAGATAATAAGGATTTGTTTCCTTTTGCAGTCCTTAATTCAAGTTATTACCTACTTAATAGTAATCAGTTTTCATGTGAAAATTGATTTCATTCACACATTAATTTAATCAGTTACGAAATCAAATTTAATGCTTTTTCGTTGCTTTCAGTAAACAGACTTGGGTTCGTGTGAAAAGAAGTCCGTTTTCTGTTATATGTTGTAACCATCTATCCGAGTTTTATGAAATTTAGGGCTAGTATACAGAGGCTAATTAACAAGAAGAACCAAACTCAAAATAATAGTTATAGCTTAATTTTCTTTATTCTCTTGATTTAGTGGCTACAGTAAGAGATTATTGTATCAAAAGAATGATAGTAGTGGCAGTGCCATGACTTATGGAAAGGGGATGCGAAATTTTTTTCCTAAAAGCTGCGGTCGACCATAATTAATTAGTTTAAGTAAACATTTGTTTTGTTGCCAATTTGTTAATAATTATATGAATGCCACACATTACACAAACATATATAATGATGGTAAAAAAATTCAATCCTTGATTTTGAATAGATTTTAAATAATTATTTGCGTAAAACTATTTAATCAAATGAGAACAAAATCAATTGAATTTCAATTTAAATTCTATTATTTAGTTACTATTTTGATGCATTTGACCTTTTAAAATAATTAAAGTACGTTAACGTACGTGGTTTATTGAGAGAATTTGTTTTGCTTTTTTTGCAGGCAGTTGGATTTGACAAATATAACGATTGCTTGAATATGTTTATCGGCTTTCGGTATAATGATGACTTGTGGCACTAGGGGTTTTGAGGTAAAAAAAACTCTTGTTTTTCTATTTTGCGCGTAAACATTTTTGAGAATCGGGAGAGGGGACTTTGATTGAATGGGAAGGCATTTCAGGAAGTTAAAGCAGCGGAAAATAAAATTGAAATGAGAAACAATAAGCTTTGAGAAGCCAACTAGAACGGACGTGATAAGTTGCTCAATGTCCGTTCCTAATCATCTTGGTGATTGTAGCTTTGATGCCTCAGTGAACTCTCTCAGATTTCGAGTTCATATGAGCTCTTATGTGTGGAAAAACTATGAGGATACCTCTTCTGGATCGCCAGAATCATCTTCCGATGATGAACAATCTGCTTCTGGACATAATTCAAGCTCTCCCAGGCGACACAACAGAGAATGCTATCTCTATCTAAGAATTCAGCCTGCCACATGACAGAGAATTCAGTATCGATAGAATCGCCTCAAGAGAACCAACTCGTTAACGCCATTGATGGAATTCAAAATTCAACAATTGGCATCTCGACGGACGCAGAATCAGAAGAGGAAGTTCAAATGATGACAGCGAAGAGCAATGGTAGTTTGGAAAAGGATAATGCCATCAAAGATCAAAATGTTGCAAATCTCAACTTTGAGTCACAACAACCTGGCATACCCATCCCGATAATTGACATTCTGAAGAGGGAAAAAGTGAAGAAATCTAAACGCAAGGGTAAACGGATCTCACATTCCGGAGTCGGTGAAAGCGCCAGCATAACTTCTTCCTTCGGCTGTAGTATTGACATCGCCAAAAGGAGTGGTGTTTTCAAGCATGTGATCCGTCAAAACATTTTTGACCACAATACCGAGGAAGAAAATGCAACTCGTCTGGAAAAGGGGACAGCCTCCACTCAATTAAGTGATGCAGTCTCTTCGGAAGATTAATCCCATCAATTACAGAATGCGGTTCCTGAAAGCAAAAACAATGAAGGGGTGCCTAATATTCCGAGAGGTAGGGGACGACCTGACCGAGGCCATGCTACCTTTCGAATCGGTGAGCAATTGAAGCAGTTTAATGCAAGTCAACTTCAGGAAGTTGTGCATAAATTAGAGGCTATAATTTGACTTGCCTTACATCTTTCGTTTCGAGGTTGATATCCGTCCATCATGTCTCTTAATTTTATCTGTTGAAATTGTCGGGGTGGGGTGAACTCTAGTGTCAAACAAGAGTTCATGCGGAATTGGGGTAGAAAGTGTCCCTTGCACTTTTTTGTTTTGTTGGAAACAAAGGTAGTTGATGTTGCCGCTTTATCTGTGAGAAAATTTAAGGGTCATAATGATTATGATTATTTCTCCGTTCCGTTCGAGGGATTGTCTAGAGGATTGTTGTTGTCTTGGAATTTTTCATTGGGAAGTTGCTCTATTGTTGATTACTCTTCTCGATGGATTCTATCTCGAATTGTTTAGGGTAGTTTGGAGTTGTTTGTGCTTTGTGTTTATGCTCCTTGCTCTAGGGGTGATAGATTGTCTCTATGGAATGAATTGCCGGCGGTCATTAGGAGTTTAGACAATCTCATTGTGTGTGGTGATTTCAATGAGGTTCTTCGTCCATCTGACTGCTCGGGAGGGAATGGAATGACTAATGGAATGATTCAGTTTCGAGATTTTATCTCTCAGGGGTCCCTTTTCGAGTTGCCTCTTCATAGGAAAGGTTTCACATGGTCTAATTCTCAAGCTTTCTCAAAGATTGATCATGCTTTTGTTTCTAGAGATATCCTTGAGTGTTGGGATAGGGCTAATGTTTCTACTATTGATTCTACCTTGTCGGATGACTTCCCTATTCTATTTGGCTCTCATGAGGCAAGTGCGAATGGCCCGCGCCCTTTCTGGTTCTTGAACTGTTGGTGGGATGACCCTACTTTTAAGGAGTTCATTCGGACTAAGTGGGTGCGTGTTCAGACTCGGTGGAGGGGAAGATCACTTGACTTCCTAATCTGTCGTTTGCGTGATTGCATTAAGTCTTGGCATGATGTCCACTATTCTAATATTCCTCATCGGATTAAAGAGTTTGAAGATCAGATTCTCTCTCTAACTTCTACGTCTGTCTAGAGACCGATTGATGCTTCGCCAGGGTCAACTTTGTTTGTAGCGAATGAGCGACTGTTTGTGTTTAGGAGTGGTTTGGAGAAGCTCTGCTATCAGCAATCCCGGGTGAGTTGGTTCTTGTTGGGGGATAATAACACCAACTTCTTCCATATAATTGCTAGTGCAAGAAGCCGTACCAATCGCATTTCCTGTCTTGAGATTGAAGGGAATGTTGTGTCGGATCCGACAGTGATCTCAAGTCATATCTGCCAGTTTTATGCAGACTTGTCCTCCTCTAGTTTCGTTTTCTCTCGAGGGTCTTACTTTTGGCCTGGTTTCTTCCAAGGAGAATGCTCGATTAGTGTCTCCCTTTTCAGAGGAGGAGGATAGCCATTTGTGCATGTGGAGCGGATAAAGCGCCTGGGCCGGATGGATTCAATTTTTACTTTTACAAGAGGTTCTAGGCTGAAGTAAAGCATGATATCAAGGATATGTTTAACGACTTCTTTCGCTCGGGGTTCATTCATAGTGAGATCAAGACATCCTTTACAGTACTTATCCCAAAGGTTTCGGGCTCTCAGGTTTTGGATGACTTCCGACCTATAGCCTTGATCCACAGTCTTTATAAAATTATTTCTAAAGTACTAGCGGCCCGACTCCAACTCCTTTTACCTTGCCTGGTGTCTTCGAATCAATTCGAGTTTATTCCAGAAAGAAATATTCATGAATGTTCCTTTATTGCTTTTGATGTTATTCATTCAGTTAAGGCTTCTGGACGGTCTTGTTTTGTGTTGAAGATCGACTTTAAAAAGGCATACGATTGCATTGCATGGCCGTATGTTCATGAGGTATTGAGGAATATGGGCTTTTGTAATTAGTGGCTCAAATGGATGTCTTCATGTCGAGTAGGATCGTCGACATCGATTCTATTTAATGGCTCACCCACTGAGCCGATCTTTTTTAAAAGGGATGTGAAGCAAGGGGACCCCATCTCTCCCTTTATCTTTGCATTGGCAATTGAAGGGCTAAAGAAAGCTTATTTATGCTAGTATTGCGGCGGGGTTATTTCTAGGATTTAAGATCGATGGGTCTGATGTAGAGCTATCTATTTTGCAGTTTGCTGACGGTACTCTCTATTTTCTTCCTATGGATGTTTCCATCAGGCCAACCTTTGTTCGTCTTCTGAGATGTTTTGAGCTCATTCAAGATTATCTATTACTTTCGGAAAGAGTTCGCTGGTGGGCGTGAATGTTCCTTTTCATGTTCTTTCGAATTGCGCAGATATTTTAGGTTGCAAGATGGAACACTTCCCAATTATGTATCTTGGGATCCCTTTGAGTAATAAGAAGTTAACTACTTCATGCTGGAATCCTCTAATTGCGAAATTCCAATCTCGTCTTGCAAGATGGAAGGGAAATTGTCTCTCTTATGCGAGGCGGGTTGTGCTTATCTAGTCAGTCCTTTCGTCCATTCCGATTTATTGGTTATCTCTTCATCATTTACCGATCTTTGTTCATAAGGCTCTAGAACATCTCATGAGGAACTTTCTATGGCACAAAGATGCCAATTGTCGCAGGATTAGTAAGGTGAGGTGGGAGGTTATTATCCGGTCTAAGGAGGGTGGTGGATTGGCTATTCGCGACTTTTCTCTATCTAATTTCACCCTTCTTGCAAAGTGGTTATGGCAAATTCGTGAGGACAATGACAAGTCTTTATGGTTTCACATTTGTGTTAGGAGATATGATTTCTTACATTATCAATCGGTAGAGTCCTCCAACTTTAGTCGTCTGTCAATTCTGTGGCGAGGGATTGTTAGGTGTTGTGTTCGCAATGAGGGGTTTTGGACTCTGTTCAAGAAGAGTGTCACTGTTCGACTTGGCAATGGCATGAGTGTCTCGTTTTGGTTTGACGATTGGTGTGGGGATCAATCTTTGGTAGTCTTATTTCCGGATTTGTTTCAACTATGTGGCGATAAGGATGTGTGTGTCAGGGATGGTTGCTTGCTCCTATTTAGCTCATCTATGTATAATAGGCCTTTTTGGAAGCGCACACTTTGTATCTCTAGGCGGGAAAGGTGTGATCAAATGTGTTCATGGATCAAGATTTGTTGGCCTCATCTTTTCCCTCCAGAAATAGATGTTAGTATGCAACAAGTTCATCTACTCCTTAGGTCTGAAAGGGATCGATTTTTATGGGGGTCTGTAGGTTCTTAGCGGCTGGTAATTTTTCCGATTTAGCGCACAAGAATTTGTATGCTTCCCTTCCTATCTTTCAACTTGTGTGATAGGCGACCCTATTGCCTAAGGTGCATTTCTTCTCTTGGTTATTGGCTCATGGTCGATTACTTACAAAGGAATTTCTTCTACAGAGAGGGTGCGTTTTCGATAGTGATGGGTGTCCTTTTTGCAGTATTGAGGAGACCATGGACCACACTCTTTTCACTTGTTAAGGTAGCTCTAAACTTTGGTCGAATGTTTTTCGGCTGTTTGGGCTGTCCATTATTGTTTGATCGTCGTTAGTGCTTCAGTTTGTTTGCTTGTGGGGCAATTTTCTCAAGCGGGGTCCTTCGCGAGATTTCAGAATTGCTTTGTTGTTTGTCGTGGCTTGGGCTATATGGAATAGGCGGAACAAGAGAGTTTTTGATGCCTCCTTTACTGAGAAGGATCTTCTAGTATGGTGCATCCAAAGCTGTAGGTTCGTGTTCAAGTCCAGAGGTTGTGCTCCGTCCTTTTCGATGTCGGATATACTCCTGAACTCACCCCTATTGATAGCTAGCACTTAATTGGTTGTGTGGGTCTTTGTTTGTTACCAGGTTTGCTGCGCGTGGCGGTATCTATTGTATTGGATCCTTTGTAATTATTTTTTCATCAATTCAAGGTAAAAAGGAGGAGGGTGATCCGTAGGTTGCGGGGAAACCCTTCGAGGTCTCCGCATCGAAACCTTCTCCCTCCTTTTTCATTTTTCTAGTCGGTGGAACTCATTGTTCCACCGGGATTTTTTCAAAAAAAAAAAAACAATAAGCTTTGAAGATTGAGTCATTTTTGTTTTTGCTTGTAAATGACACTGACTTAAGAAAATAGTTTCTTAAATATTCATTTGTTATTTGTAGTAGGAAAATGAATGCTTTAAAAATCTTGGCCTAGGTTGTTCAAGGCTTCCTAAACTCTATCTGGAGGATATTTTGGAGTTTGCCTTCCTGACTTTTATTCTTCAGATGTTGTTAGATAGTATATTTATTGTCGCTTGCCCAGTTTGACTTTTTCAGTATAGGCGATCCCTGAACTCAATTTTTTAACATAAAGATATTTATGATTATTATAAATTATTATTCTTAACATATTAAAGTAATTTCACTATAAAAACAAAAGTGCATTAAAGTGCTATATTACAGAATAATTTTTTATACATTATTAAATATTTAAAGAATAGAAATATTTATCTACTTAGATCTCCATTTAAATTTCGTCTAGGCGCCACCTGACTAGCACCTAGATGCTTGGAGCCTTCGACCGCTCAACTATCACAAAGTATTTTAAAAACGTTGAGGAAATGAAATCACTATAGTGTTTATGTATCTTGTACGCAAAATGAAACATTCATGGCAAAATTTTATGTTACAGATTTGGTACAAAAAATAAGGATTAATTTCCGTTTGAAGTCCTTAATTCAAGTTATTGCCTACTTAATAGCAATCAGTTTTGCTGTGAAAATAATTTCATGAACCCACTAATTTATTTAGTTACGAAACTAAATTTAATGCTTGTTCATTGATTTCAATGAAATTTCACAACATTAATCCATGGTTTATAATTTTTTTAATCTGTAGGGAAGAACTCGAAACAGGACACAACCTGTTTTTTATTTGGACTGCCAAAAAGGAAAATAACTTGTGTTTATTATAGCATTTCTAACTAATAACTTGTCAATTCTACTAAGGGAAATTGTATTATATACTCTCTTTTTTAAAATATTATTAATTTTATATAAAGGTTCATATTTATGTTTATGTGACCTTCAACTTTTTAATTATGTTTTTACCTTTTTGATCCTTTTCTGCATCTCCCTTCCTGTGCGCCCCCTCTCTCCACATGTCACTATCACCTTTCTCCCTCTTAATTAATTTGGATTTTTGAAACTTGAAACCGTCATATCTCTCAAACCATTGATTTTTTGAATTCAGTTCCTTAGAATATTTTATTCATTTTATTTTTATCTTTAAAACAAGATGCATGATGATATACTTGTGACGAAAAAAATCGTATTATAGATTTTTCTTATAATGATCTATAATGTATAGATTTTATCTATAATGTTATAGATTTGATTTATAATGATATATAATGTTATAGAAATGATCTATAATGATCTATAATGTCGTAAATTTTTTAATAATGATCTGTAACGATTTATAATGTTAATTTCATATAATGATCTATAATGTTATAGATTTAATCTATAATGATCTATAATATTGCAAATTTTTCTTTAATTTTGCTATATTGTTATATAATGATCTATAATCTTTTGGAAAATTGCATTAAGTGTTTGAAAATGAAACCCATTAGTTGTTGACTGTCATTGAATGGAAAATCCTTGTTTTGATAACGGACGAATATATCACGGGTGTTTTTGAGAGATTTTAAACCTTTAAGAGTATTTTTGAGAAAAGGTTAAACTTTAAGGGTGGTTTTTTAAGTTATCCCTAAACAAAAAGAATAATTTAAGTATGCATAATAATTTTTATTAATGGTTAAAAGCCGATAAAAGGTCAAATGAAGAAAAAACACTTTAAGATTGATTAATGCTCAACCAAATTTATTGGACCAGTAATTTGTCAACAATTTTTGCTATGAAAATACTCTTCTATCTTCTGTTCTACCAATCCGTTAGTGAACGCAACCAAATTGACATGAAAAATGCGTTTAATATGCATACAAATTTATAAATCTCGTTAATCGTATGAAAATGAAACTACTTTATCAAAATTAATGTGATAACTAGAATTTATTCATTTGTAAACTATATTTTTCTTAAATAGTTAAGAAATCTTTAAGAGAATAGGTTCGAACCGATGAGCCCACTTGAGCTACTTTCCAAATGGTATTTGTAAACTATATTATTATTATCAAAACTAGGAAGAAAAGAGAGGAGGAATACTTTGCTCATTCTTGAAGAAATTATCAGGATCCACTTTAGCTTTAATTTTGGCGAGCCTTATGAAGTTGCCCTTAAAAAACTTTTGGCCGTAAACTTGAGCTGTTTTGAAGTCGGTGAAATTGCTAGGGTTGCTTCCAATCTCAATATCTCTATACGGGAAAGCTGCTTCCCTTGGATTGCTAGACACATAGGGAGTCATTGCTTGGTACATTTTTCTCGATAAGTCCATATATTTTTCAGTGTCGCTTTCATTATCCCATGAGGTTGAATACATCATCAAGAACAATATCTCGGCCCTGTGAGGAAACGGGATCTCGTCCTCGGGAATCTCACTCATTCTACCACCATAAGGATTCCATTGCATCCACTTCACATCGTATTCAACCATCCACTTCCATATAGCCTCTAAACCCGGCTTAGGAATCACATCTTTCACATAATCACATCGTGCTTTCGAATAAGCCCAAGCTGTCTCTGGCCTTGTTGTCAAAAATTCAATGGCTGTCCCCTTGGGAACTTCTTCCCAAAATAGTGTAGACTCGATCCAGCTCATTTCCTTGCAATCCTCTCGCTTTAAACCCATTTCAGGAAAACTTTTGTTCAAAATTTCCAAAAGCGGGTCGGTTAATCCAAGATACATGCCAATGAAAGCTATTACCACCTTCTTCTCCCCGACTTTTGTGCCATTCAAAACGTTGGGCCTTACTCTGATGAAAAGATCGTCATCGAGCTTTGGAGCGACTTGTTGCCACTTGTAAACAATATCCGTTGCTCCTTGGTCAACTTCTCTTGGAATATTGAAAACTGTGACTTTTGGAGGTACATCAACCAATTGAACCGTCCATTCAGTAATAACTCCAAAACTTGCTCCTCCTCCCCCTCGGATCGCCCAAAACAAATCCTCGCCCATTGCTTGTCGATCAAGCAACCTCCCATTAGCATCAACTATTTTAGCATCCAAAATATTATCCGACGAAAGCCCGTATTTTCTCATTAGGTTTCCATATCCACCACCCGAAAAGTGACCACCGGTTCCAATAGTATGGCACACACCGGCTGGAAAGGCTGTGTTGTTGCTTAGCACCGTAGTGCCAATTTGGTAGTAAAGATCACCTAGGGTTGCACCGGTTTCAACCGTCGCTGTGAGATTATATTGGTTGACAAAGACACGATGCCTGTTGAACAAGTCGATGACCACATATGGAACCTCCGATGTGTAGGAAAGGGCTTCAAAATCGTGGCCCCCGCTTCGGGTCCTAATTTGTAGGCCGTTGGATTTGGCACATATGACGGTTGCCTGAATATGTTCTTCGGCTTTCGGAGCAATGATGGCTAGTGGTACCGGGGTTTTTGAGGTCAGAAACCTCTTGTTTTTTATATAAGCGTGATATATGGATACGAAAGATGAATTAATTTGTGTGTAAACATTTTCAAGAATCGGGAGAGGGGACTTCGATTGAGTGGGAAGGCATTTTAGGAAGTTGTCTATATTCGATTCACTAGTTACAAAAGCAACACAAAATAAGATCGAAATGAGAAACAATAAGGTTGAAGGTTGAGTCATTTTTGTTTTTGTTTGTAATGTGCCAGTGAATTAAGATAATAGTTTCTTAATTCATTTGGTATTTGTAGTGCGAAAATGAAACCACCTTTCATTACATATCTTGTAAGCAAAATCAAACATTTATAGCAACATTTTATGTTACAGATTTTGTATTACCTACTTAATAGCAAACAGTTATGATGTGAAAATTAAATGAACACATTAATACGTTTAGTTACGAAATTAAATTTAATGCTGTTTCGTTGCGTTTAACGGAATTTCACAACATCAATCCATGTTTTATAATTTTGTTAATCTCTAGAAGAACTCGAAAAAGGACACAACCAGTTTATTTAGCTGGTACTTGTGTTTGGCGACCAGCTATAGAGTGAAGTTTTTACACAAATCTCTTCAGCCTTTAGTCTCATGAGGTCCATCCTGAAAAAATCATTTTGGCA
>CAOJBJ013866993.1:0-10592 GCA_948291685.1 Euphorbia celastroides | reverse complement strand
AGCATTCTACTACAACAAGACAAGAAATGCCTGGCGTAATCAAAAGTATGAAAGCCAATAAGATCACAATTCAAAAAGCCCTTCAAAATCTCTTCGCGAACGGGAATAGTCCTGTAAATTTCAGAAGAAGGAAACGGACTGTGAAGAAAGAAACCGAGCTTTACTCTGTGGTACCTTTTCCTCAAGAAAGTAGGCAACACCATTAGATGATAATCGTGAATCCAAACAGAATCCTCATCTGGATTCAACACTTCAACGACTTTATCAGCAAACATCTTGTTCGCCATCACATACGCCTGCCACTGCGATCGATCAAACCGAGCACTATGCGTCGGCGATAGCGGCAACATATAATGGAACAAAGGCCAAAGATAGTGCTTACAGAATCCGTGATAGAACTTACTGTGCAATTCAGCATTCAAGAACACAGGCAAACACCTAAATCGATCAAACAGCAATTGCGAAACATCCTCTTGATCTTTCAATTCAATCTCAGCCTTTACAGTCCCCACGTAATAGACTTCTGTGTTAGGCGGAAATCCGTCTTTCAGCTGCAGAACAAGGCTGTCATTATCCAGCTCAAAACTCCATTTATTCGCCGGAGAATCGCGGAAAGATCGAATCGGAAGCTCATTAGAGACGATGATGCGCCGCTCGACGGCGGCCGGAGGAAATGCGCCGGCGGCGGTAGCGGTGTCTTCGAATTCGGAAATCACGCCGGGAACCTTCATTACGCGAGGAATCCGATTCAAAACCTTGAAATCGTCAACCGTGATCAGATTCAAACAGTCCATTGCAGGATTCGGCAACATAATGGAAGCGGAACTGGAACAAACACCATGAACGAATCAATAAAGAAATTCAACGGAAAGATTGGAGATTTCGGATCGCGTTTTACAGAGAAAATCAAGAACAATGAGAATCAAAGAAAATTCAAACTGATTTGAGAAGAGAGTGGGAGAGAACGAGAGAAAGAAGCAAAAGACGAGATAAGAACGAAAAAACTCGAAGAAAAAGACCGACCCATGAAGAGATTATATAAGGAATAAATGGACGGCTGAGATCTCTCCGATGATCTTCCACGTCATTGTTTCATGAGGTTTACTGTACCTCGTTTATACGTACTTAATTGATTGACTGTAACCAACTGTTGTCTTAGTTGTCTTTGTTGTTTACCGGTAAATACCGGTTCTCCCTTTGACCACATGCTTCAATTAATTTATTAATCTATTTTTTTCTTCTTTTTTAAAAAAGATTTTTGTTAATTAACATATGATATAATTTGCATGAGAAAAATGTTGGATTTTATTTTTAGAAAAATTTAGGGGCTTAAAATAGTTTTCTTTGCATATCATTTACCATGTCTCTTTTGATAGATTATTTTACAAATATCTCTTTTTAGGAATTGAAAATACTAATAATTAGCAAGCTATTTAGTTGCTAGTCTATCGGCTAAATTGTGACTACTAAAAATATAGATTTAGAGTTGTGTATGTGTGGCAGTATTTTAATTCTGAATTTTATAGCAGTTTGAAAAATATGTATAAAAGGTTAGCGTTAACGATTTAAAATTCAAGAAAAAATACGAATTTTCCAAATATATAAAAAATGGAGTTTATTTGGTAAAAAGCCATGAATTGGGAAGTTATGTGATACTGGGAACAAAAAAATATGGCATGTTCTTGGTAAAAAGGGAAAAGAGATTTAACTGAATAAGAAAAAAGTGAAATTGGCGTAAAATAAGGGATTACTCATCATTAAAGGGAGATTGTGTTTAAATGTCTATAATTATTATGTAAACCATAAAATCAATATTTGTGAAAATGGGAAAATAAGAGGAAAAAAAAAAGAGATGTGTGTGGATAACTTTCCAGCTGTAACAGGCTGACTTGGTCATCAAGTTGAGGAACTACTGCGTGATGAGGTTTGAATAATATATTTATCGGATAATGTTGTTGTTGGTATCATTCTCTTTATTTAAAATAAAATATTTTTACTATAAAAAAATAAAATAAAATATTTTTTAGTCTTGTAAAAATAGTATATTTTAGTAACATTTAAAAATCAAATTGTATTCATAATTGTTTGATTTAAATTAGTATTAAATAAAAGCATGCTTTTGAAAACTAAATCCGATAAGTTAGTCACACTAGTTCAATAAGAACCAGCCACTAGTTCTATTTCTAATGTTTTTAGAGAACTAGACATTTTTCGTTAAATCGTTTGACTTAATTGAAGATTTGTTCAAACTGGATTTCGATTTGATTAAATTAAAAGTTTTTTTATGTTACATTTTTCAGGTAGTTGAGTTTGAACACAATATCTTACACACCTAAAATTAGCACCTTAACCATTTAGTTACATTACTTTTGCATTAACATTTTACATAAAATATCATGCTTTAAATGGAATCAACATTTAATTTTAAAAATTACAATGAACATAAGTTTTTTAATTGAATTAATAGTAATAAATTTTTTTATTCCATAAAACAAACATCATTTGATTATGAATGGTCTAACTTGAAATTCAACTTAATCCAACTGATGACATTGTTTTACTCCATGTTATATTGGCACAAGAATGAGGTAATATATATATATATATATATGCTCAATATTTTTGTATGAGCGTTTTCGAAAGAGGTTTGTAGTAGGGCATATTCAATGAAAGAGGAGAACAACAAAAAAGAGTTGAAAAAGTTAATATTTATAATGCACATATCTATACTAAATGTTAAGCTAACTTTATTTTTCATAAAGTATCTTTAATTGATAATTCAAAAATTAATATAACGGATATAATAGATAAAGTAATAATTTGTAAAAAAAATAACCACATCATATATCTTCATGTAGACATAAAAAATAAAGAGTGAACATCGCAATTAAATATGGATTTATAGCAATTTCTCATATTAAAGACTTGACTATATCTTACACGTACTAAAATGGTAATAAAATAAAGTCAAATAACATAAGGAAATACCAAAAGAAATAGGGGATGCTGTTGATAGGAAAATTAATAGAACGGGGGAAGAGCGTATAAATGTGGAGATTTATGTTTTAAAAAAGAGTTAAAATAGTAAAGGAGGATAAGATGCGTAACGGAAAAATAAGAAAGAGGAGAGGCTAAAATAAAGAAGGCGTGTCCAACTGGATTGACTGACTATTTCCGCGGCGCGTTTTTTGACCCGATGACGTTCCTCATCCACCTCTCTTATCTTCTATTTAAAATAATAAAAATAAGTTGAATTCACTTTTAATAAATTCAATTTAAGTCTAATAAGTTTTTTTGAAGAATTAAAGTTCAATTTTTAGTCATCTTCATCCAAACAATATGGATGTACTACTTGATCAAAGGCTAATTGATAAGTTTAATAAGTTTAGTTTAGTTAATTTCAACTAATTTATGCAACAACAACTACAATACAATACAAAATAAATAAAAAAATACTAAAAAATTATAAAGTTAATTATAAAATTTATTAATCAAGATATAAATTAACAATCACTAATCTAAATAATATCTTAAAATTGAAAGAAATTAAAAAGATAAAAATTTGGTTTTTCTCGTAGTGTAACAACACCAGAAAATGGTATTTGTGTTAGGTTTTAGATATTTTCCAACACTAATCCAAATTTTGATATCCAATTGAAAACGTTCTTAGAGATACTGTTACGATTGATTTTTTAGCTATTTTATTCGAAAACTAATTTCAGAAATTATTTTAGAATAATAAATTTTGGACTTTAAGGAAATACATTTCATACTGATTATAATATTATTTTCAAAATATAACTTTCAAAAAAATGTTGAAATTGAAATTTTCAGTACATCAACGGAAAAAAAGTAATCCCACGTTAATCTTAAGTAAAGCCTCATTTATTCAATTTATTGAAAACCTCATTCACCACAACTTAATGCTGGACTCGAGCTAATTCCAAGAACAATCGACACGAATCTAAGCCAAACATCTCACTATTATATATTATAAAAAAAACCAGTATATCTCTGATACGTAATTATGATTTTATGTTGGTGGTACAATAGAGCAATAAGTAAAAAAAAATATGAAGTTTGAGGGTATAAAAGTTTATTCCATACTCTACTAATATTCTATTAAATTAAGGAAAAAAGTGGCAATGGTTTATCTGTCTTATTATGCACCGGATAAGATGCATTGTATGGTCTAGCTGTACAATTATTTGTCCCATAAAGAAAAGAACAATTAGGAAAAATCTTATGCTATTGTTAACTCAGCAACAAGGCTAAATGAGGATTCTTAGCATAGAAAGATATATGTCATAAACTAAAATAAATTTTCCCATACAAGGTGGATTTGTCTTCCTCACTGTATAATTAATTAATTATTATTTTATAGGAAACATTTTCTTGAACAAAGAAAAATCGAATTAAATTAAGATCAACTTAACTCAAATTGAATGAACTAAAACAAAATAATCCCTCTTTTAAGTGGTCTTTTAGCCAATTTTCTTTGTTTTCTTTTAAGTGTCCTTCTTATCTTTTAGGGTATATATTTACTTACTTATTCCAATTTTACCCATAGTCTTACTGCTTTATTAATTAGAGTAAATGAGTAAACTTATGTCCCTAATTAATATTTTTTAACTTTAGAAATAATCTCTAAAAGATCACTTATAAAAAAACGGAAGAGTAATTTTTAATTATTTTGAATGAAAATTCAATTCTTAAATATCCTACAGTAAATAATAATAAATGCCAATTCAATTATCTCCGCATAATTTACATACTATAGCATGAGAAAAAGTTTTCACATAAATCCAACTAAAATATTTTTACAAGCTCAAGAGCACTGGAAATAGAAACTTAAAACTTAGTGTATGTTCGGCCATCATATATTAGCATTATTTATTTATTAAAAATGAAAATAGTACAAAACAGAAGTTAAAATCATAATTTTTGGCTTTTAGTATAACGGTTGAAGGCTTGAATGTTGTTATAAATGGGTATTTATACATCCCATAAAAAAGCCGTTGAGATTACCATGAATAGATTAATAAATGAAAATAGTTTGTATGTAAAAATTAATGACATAGGTTGAGAATTTTTTTTTTTTTATATAATAACATAGGTTGAGAATTATTCAAAAGAAATGCTGAGGTTGGAGTGGGCCCAGATGATCCATCCACGTGGAATAGTGGGTCCCATTTTATCTATAGAGATAACGCACATTCGCTGTGGATTTTATTAGGAAACAAGAACGTGGGAAAGGGGCTTATTTGATAAGGATCCTTTTTGTTGTTTATTCATTTATTTTTGGGTAGGGCCCACTTGCATTTAGCGTATTTGGAAATGTATTCTAAAAGAAATAGGAGAGTCATGAAAATTGTACCACACCAATTGAACCGAAAAGCAGCAAGATGTTCGGTCAATTTAACGTAAAAAATTAGATGTTATAAGAATAGAGAAATATTCATGTTGATCAATGTTAGTCAACTAGTTTTCCCAATCCACATGGCATTAAAGATCTAGCTTCTAGAAGCCAAATTTAAAAAATCCAAACGATTGTTTTTTGGAAAAATAGTTGATCACATATTTTATCCCTTGGCTAGGCCCGAGGTGAAATAGCTCACCAACCATTTTATTCTAAAAGCTAATATTATTAAAATCAGATCGAGAGTGTTGAACCAGTAAGATCAACGGTTTACGCTTTGACCGGTTTGATTTGATTGGTTCAATCATCTATATATATTATAATTGTATAAAATATTTATTTATAAATTACAGTTTACATGTAAATATACATTATATAAATAAAAATTTTAATATATAATATTTTTTTAAATAAATTAGAGTTTTTTTTCAACTGGACCGAACTCCTGAAAGGTTCTCGGTTCAACCGGGCAGTCCGGTCTGATTTTAATAACTCTACTAAAAGCTATCTCACAACTATAGATTAAACTAGTCCATTAGCTAGTTTTCCTCTCGAAAAATGCCTGTAAATAGCCATTCATTCTTCCATTTCAACACAACAATAGAACAGAACACAAATCAATCAAAACACTTCCAATACATATAAATGGGATCCTATCTTTTCTAAAAAACTTTGAAAACCATCCCTAAGCTTCTTCTATAAACATTCTAACTTAAGTTCTCCCAAAAAAAATGACTTTCAAAGTTTAGAGAAGATCCTAGTGCCTAGGCATCAATTGATTTTCCCTTTTTCACGCCCTACATCCTAGACATTTCCCTTTGGATATTCAAAGATCTGATGAAGGACACCTTTTTCACGCCCTTTTATACCCTTTATAAATCCATTCTATAACCAATTTATAGCTTGAAGTTTCCTCAAAATCTCCAATCTTAATCAAAACTCTGTCGAAATTGGAGCTTATTCCTAATCACAATCCACCAAAGCACATCATAGAAATATATCAAAGTTCTCTCAATCCTACATAATCATCCTAAATTGGCCCTCTGCAAGAATCCAACCATACAGAAAGGTAAACCGAGGGTTCTAGACTCAAAGCCTCTCTTTTATAGCATATTTGCCATGCATATAAAGGTTGTCATAACATGGATGAAATAAGGTCATCGTTTCAGAAGGCCACCCTCGAAAGAAAATGCAAAGGGCCCTACTGTAACTATTTCTCACATGCATTGCTAATGGAATGGTTTTGTAGGGTTACTTATGTACTATATAAAACAACCCATGTTTAATAAAATCATTTCTAGGAAAACACTTTTGCAAGATATTTCAAGCATTATCAAACTTTTTGGAATAATATTGTGAGTATCCATTTTATTCGAACCCAAATGTTTGTTAATTCTTAGTTGTGGGTTCAACTAGGTGTCGACTCCAGTTATTTATGAAAATGGTTCGCTACTCAGCTCTGTTTTCACCAATTTTCTAAAAACAAGTTTTTCAGCACTTCATAGCCAAAGATGGTTTTTAAAAAAATGAGATACATGACACTTCTAAATCCTTGATATCCAAGCCTAATTTTTTGATTCAAACAAAAGCCTGCTTTCTTGTCGCGCATGAACCAGGACAAGCACTCCCTGTGTGTAGGGATAGCAACGGGCCGGATCCGGGATGGATTCGTCTATATTATTTGGACCCAGATCCGCCCTGGATCCGTCGGGTCTAGAACTCTAGGATCCGGGTCCAGCGGATCTCACGGATCCGGATCCGGGTCCAAAACGGATCTCTTGTAAATTTAGTTATAATTATATAGTTTTTACAATAAAAAGCATTATTATCCTCTCAAATAAATACACATGTTCAATGAATAATAACGTGCTATAACAATGTAGCAAAAAAAGGGCCCATCTTTTACTACAAACTGAGAACACTGTCTGATTGGCATAAGCTTGATTCTATGGCCTATTCCACCAACGTGTTATGAAAATCCAGTTTCTCAGACAACTGAAGCAGTAAAAAGGCCAAATTTGCTTTTGAAAGCAAAGCACAGGGCAAATTATAGCATAGAAATAAGCAAGTTGAGGGCTGAGTTCATCCTTACTGATACACAAGCTAATTTGATCATGTTTCCTCGAGAGCGAAATCAGTATTCAATTTAACCACATTTCCATCACTGTATTCAATTTAACAACATTTCCATCACGCATGAAAGATAGGCATATCTGAGACTAATCAATGATTCACTCACAAAAATACAGTCCATGAGACAATATCAAGTCAACAGGTACACGCAAATGGGTCAAAATGAAGAAGGAATAATTTGCTTTATAGTTATCAGGTTGTACCAAGAAGTATTCAAGTTATTTGTATGAAAACAAAGCAACGGTTAAAAAGGAAAAGAACCCTCACATTTCCATTAGAACTTGATTAGAGAATTAGAGTTTAATTATATATCACGGGTCCGGGTCCGGATCCGGGTCTCAACATAAAAATCCGTATCCGATCCGTATGGACCCGCATCCGTTTATACAGATCCGGGTCCGTCTATTACGGATCTGGATCCACGGATACAGATGCGGGTCCGCTGGTCCGGATCCGTTGCCATCCCTAGTACTGTGTGCCCTCATGGTCTGTAGTAGTCTTCGAATCCTTCGCGTCGTTTGCGACTCACTCACAACTACTCTTGTACCATTAAAATATATCTAATCCCAATAACCATGACCGGTGAAGTTGTCAAACTATGAGAAAGTGACCATTTTTTTCGAACCGAACTTCTACCACAGGTTCAAAGGGTGTGTGAAGGGGTGGCTCCGAAAACACCACCTCGCGACGGGATCAATACATTTCACTTATTAGCTGATGGCTCGATACTTAAACAATCGGGTATGAAGAGTTGCAGGACTATATTTAATAAGACCTTTTTTTAATCAATGGGGGACATTGCATGTACGTGCCCCCGACCTCCAAAAGTTATTTTTTGTTTTTTCTATCTTATTTTTATCTCACCTTTTGTTGAACGATCTCACTGAAGCAATTTTTCCTTTCTGTCCAAACACATTAAAATATCAACATAAAGTTTTCTATTTTATTTAAAAGACAAAAAATGTGTTGCGAGAATATGATAATAAGACCTTATTGCCACAGTATTTACTGAGAGATATGTTAAATATAATTTATATGTACAACCAGAATATTACTCACAATACCAAGATTTGTACAAACTTTGGCAATATTGTCCTTGTGTTTGTAATTTTTGAAAAACAAAACTACAAATAATACAAATCGTTGATTTGTATTAATCTGGGAAACTTAATTTGTTTCAATCGTTGATTGTTCCTTCGAAAATTTGCAATCATTGTACCATTTATTCCAATTTTAATAATTAAAAATGAGGTCTTCATCTCTAAATCAAAGTGATATTCATTTAACGTTAAGGAAATATTTTTTTTTTATAATATTTATAAATATCTTTATTGGGATAATTTTTTTTTAGAGTTTAGTCAAGTTAACGCTTATCAATCTTTTAACAAATGTATTCAGTGGGATATTTAACTAACACAAACAGTCAAAGAATTAAAGTGCTATACAAATGTTTTTCACAAGAAAAGCGCTATACAAATTTAAATTTTTCAAGAAAAAAAATTTACTACAACAATAGTCGAATTATAATGCAAAATGTAAGATAAATATATAAATATACACTTTGGTTGGTTTTTTTTAATGTATTTTAATTAACAGAAAAGACAGAAAATTATCTTTTTAAGGTCAAATCTTCTTTACAAACTGAAAATGGCGACAACAAAGATATTAAATAGGGAAAACTTAAAAAAAAACTCATGATGTTTTAAGTTTTTTTAAAAAAATTCTTGATATTTAAAATCAAGCAAAATACTCTTCGATGTTTATCTCTGTTATCAAAGTCAGGATCGAAGCCTTAATACCATTTAAAAATGCCATGTCAGTAGGGACATTTTTGTCAAAACTTGTTTTTTTAACCCATTTAAAAAAAAACTCATTAACCCTACCCAAATACTAAACCCAATACCCAACCCTAATTCATATTTGACCC
This sequence comes from Euphorbia celastroides, assembly GCA_948291685.1. NCBI lineage: Eukaryota > Viridiplantae > Streptophyta > Magnoliopsida > Malpighiales > Euphorbiaceae > Euphorbia > Euphorbia celastroides. Next base: position 1,113 of record CAOJBJ013866993.1, on the reverse strand, counting down.
TAATCACATTGGTGACGGCGGAAACGTTGGAAAACACAAACGGCGCCGAAAAATGACGGGAATCGTCGGAAAATTCATGGAAACACCGGCGAAACCCTTCTTCTCCCCCGTATTCCTCTTTCTCCTCCCATAACCGACCATCCTGTCCAGATCTGACTTGAAAATCGTCGTCGCCTCTCTCCGTGACCCCTTTCTTGCATTTCGCGAGACTGCTGAGATCGTCTCTTTCTCGCTGCCGATCGGAGAAATATCAGATTTGAGGGAACCCGACTCGACTGGATCTGCATCTCTAAACTCGCCATGGTTCGTTCTAGGTTTTCGTTTCAGATCCCTATTTGACAGGAAAAGGAGAGGAGAGAGGATCGCCGACAAATCTCAGATCTCCACTGTGAATCGACGTCGGGTTTAGGAGAGAGAGAGGAATCGAAGCCGGAGGAAGGAGGAAGAGAGGAGATCGACGCCGAAGTTGGAGTCTTTGATGGAGTTGCGATTTTCCGGCCATTTCTGAGTTTGCCGGCGGTTTTGACGTCGTCGCCGGAATCGCGATATTCCGGCAACGGCGCCGACAGTAATGGGTTAGGGTTAGGATTTTAAGTTGTAAGGATATTTGAGTTGATGGGTTGGGTATTTGGGTTATTAGGTTAGGTTTATGGATAAAATAGATTTTTGGGTAAAAAATCATTGTATGGACAAAATTTGCCCTGCCACGTCAGCATTTTTTAACTCTGTTAACTAATAATCCTCATTTTGATGACGGAGACAAACATCAAAAGGTATTTTGTTTGGTTTTAAACATTAGGGGTTTTTTTTAGAAAACTTAAAACATCAGGAATTTTTTTAAAGTTTTCCCTATTAAATATGACAATTTGGTTTAATTTAATTCAAATAATTAATTATATTACTTGGTTTCTATTGCCAACTTTCTAATTAAATCCAATTTCCATAAAGATGGGTTAGAGAGAGTGGTCTTTGTTTTTTCCTTTTAGAGAAATAGAAAATGCTTTAGCGTTTTTAAATGCTTAATTTTTTATTTAGATTTGGAATATCCATAGAATATATTTAAATATGAACGGATTAGCCAAATCCTAATCCATTTTGTCCTCTTTTATGTTT
>CAOJBJ013859263.1:0-10573 GCA_948291685.1 Euphorbia celastroides | reverse complement strand
ATAAAAAAATTTTAGCGCAAATTTCGCCTCCCCAGTCTGAGATTCCTGGCACGTCACTGGTCTTAAATTCGAAACCTAAATTCTTCAAGAATTTACTAATTATTTAAAAAAAATATTCAGATTTACGAAAAACAAGCTGCTGTAAAATTGCACACACGCATATCATGCATGTAAGGAAAACCTAAAACGAAAATATAAAAAGAATTTTCACTACTATTTCCCATGGAAAGTGAAACTGTAAATATATATGAATAATCACGTATTTTATTAGTAGTTTGTTTTGTCCGTATATATGAAAAAAAAATACAACTCATGAACTATGTTGCTCATTTGGACGAGCATCTAATAGATATGCTTATAGTTGCTTTTCGTGATTTTGATTATTGTGAATGAAAGGAAGGGGAAAAGCATATTACAAAGTTCTGTTTAAATATATTTCGAAGAATTAGATTCAGGAATGCAATAGAAGTAAACGTCTTCCCCCCAAAAAATAACTTCAACGAAAGTTGAATCCTATCAGCTATTGAGTCGTTTTCTTTAGCAAATTTATTTATCTATATAATAAAAAATATTCTTTTAAAATTTATTTATTAAAATTCTAAACCTTAAAGCCCAAGATCAACTTCGTTCATGGCGCTGAGAGTTTAATCGGTCCCGAGATCAACTTGTGAAGCAGAAATTACTCGCGCACTTGAAAGAATGAACAGGCATGCCTCTCAATTTCCGATACTAGAGCCTCCTTCGATCCCTCTCCTTGCATTTAATTAGAGCTTTTTCTTTGCTTGCAGAGCGATCGTTACGAAACTTTCCGCTGCTACTAATGCTTGTCATCTGAAAGTTCCTCGGAACAACTTTTGCACTGGCGGAGCTGCTAGCAGTTGCTCGGTTAGCAATCAAGTAGCCAAAGTCTCTCGTTCATTTTATCTCATTTTCAGATTTTTCTTGTTTCCTCGCACTTGCAGAGTGTATTTTCTGCGCGTCGTGACGTTAGGTTAGATTATGAGATAATTTTCTAGATGCTAACAGATATGTAATTGATTATTTCAATCGTGTGCTCCGATGATTTTTATTTTTATTTTGTGAGACATTTGTATCGTAACTTTGAACTGTATAGTGTTAAACGCCTTTGTTAATATTCAATTGGAACTTTCGGAAAGAAACTTGCCTGTATAGAGGATGCATGTATGTTGCTTAGAATTGCTGCATGGTTTAATTCACTCTATATTCTGTGCTTTGCCTCGATGTAAGGGCATAAGTTCAAGATAATTTGCTGAATTTGGTATACTTTAGTCCCTAATGATAGTTGATATTCCGTTAGTTTTACAAACTGTTTCTGGCACTTAGCATAGCTTGTTATCATTTTCCATATATTTACTAAGTGTTTTATGCTTTTGCTATCTTTACTTGTTTGCAATGCATTTACCTGTTATGTTGTTCAATTCATAGGAACATGATGACAAGCAGAGTTTTAACCATTCGGTGCAACCATATGACATTGCTATTGTTGGAGGTGGCATGGTTGGCATGGCCCTAGCTTGTTCCCTAGGTAGAAATTCTCTCTCACTCTCTTTTCAAATTTGTTCCTTCAGTAAATATTAGTGTACCGACTATATGCATGAGAGTATGGAAAATGTGCTTATTTCCAATTTACTTATTTGTGAAAGGTAGGGAAAGAAACAAGATTAGTGATGGGGACATTTTGCATTTATGGCATTTTATTTTCATCACACTCTAGAAGATATGGAAGCATCAGGCATATTGTCCTGGAACTGAATTTTGTACTCAATTTGTTAACTTTTGCAGCAACCACTCCTTTGACGAAGCACTTAAATGTTGCCATCATTGACAGCAATCCTGCTTTGCTTAGTAAATTTAGTTTCAAGAAAGAAGATCCACCTGATCCAAGAGTCAGTACAGTCACACCTGCCACTATATCTCATTTCAAAGGTATTTAGTGTTTAACCTCCTTCGCTGAAACTGCTGCTAGATAAAATTTTGTTTCACAGCTGATGTTTTGGTTTAAAGCATCTGAATTTGACAGTCATGCTAGAATTTCAAAATAGCTTATCACACCTTGCAGTTTTTGTTTTATTCATCTTTAAAATTTTGTTGCTTGATAAGAAAACCATTGATTTTATGTCATATCTCTTGCACAAGTCTTTTATGCCAGTTTCTAACATCTGGTTTTTGTTTCCTAAATGTACTTATGGATTGCGTCTTGATTTGCAAGGCTGAGTAAATATAGAACTAGTTTAACAAAGAAACAGCAATTGGAGATATTGCTAAGATTTGCTGATTTTTGCAGATACTGGTGCTTGGCATTATGTTGAACAACATCGACATACATATTTTGATAAGATGCAGGTAGTGCTAAAAACCATCTTTTTACTTTGTTTCTATGGTCAGGTTGGTTCGTTTTTATTTTAAGTTGTGGCTTGCACCAATTTCTAATGGGATAACATGCTAATGTATTACATCCTGATTGTGGCATTTCAATGTAATTTTAAGGCTTCAGTGGACTCTCGAGCGCATAGAGCTTTTTCATCTTGTAATTTCGAGTGGTAAATTTATAGATAAAGATGGCTATTGGACTTGGATGGCCAAAAGAAAATTACGAGGAATAACATCAAACAAAATGGAGCTTTGTAAGAAGTGGTTTGAACAATACAAGGAAATAGTTTCTGATGTAGAGAATCAGTACAAACTAGGAATTTTGCGGCTCGAGATATGTGCCATCCTGATCTCTCTGATAGTTTCTTTTAATAAATTTGCATGATCAAGCCACATATCACATATCTTTACAGCATGGTGTTTGTGTTGAAACTGGAATTTAATATATACCAAGTTTTTAAACCAAAGCTCGGTTACTTTGCTAGTTTGTTATTTACATACAGTCCCTTGTAGGTTTGGGATTACACTGGCCTAGGATATACAAGGTATAATGCAAGAGATGCCAATAAATACATCTTAGGGTAAGAACACTGTTGTGGAGGCAACAGCATTATTTTGTTTCGGGCATTTCGTCTCTTATGATTAATAATGCTTATATGAATTCCTGATCCAGTTGCGTTGTGGAGAATAAGGTGCTTCATAGTTCACTGTTCTTGCGTGTACAGGTATCTTACTTGTTTAAGCTGTCTGTATGTCATTTCATGGAACTTCTTAAGGTTGTGGTAAAATGTCTTTCATATAGACTAGTATATATCTGTGGTATGAAGTTTGGTGGTTTTTGGTAGTATTCAGTTTGCTATTTGCATAATGCACACTGCTTCCACTGTGTGAAGTTGTGTTGAAATTCTTGAGAACAAGCAAGACTCTTTTTTTTTGTCTTCGCTAGATTTAAAAGTAAAGATTAGGTTCAATATTGGCATCTAAATTCCAACCCACCTAACATTGGGTCAATGCTTAGTTAGTTGTTGTTATTGGCTTCTAAGTCGTGTGAGGGAACAAATATGAATGTGTAATGTTGAATACACTCTAAAACTTTTTTCTTGAGAAATTTTTGCAAGTATATATGATTCAAAGTTCATGTTCAATTGCTTGGTTAAGAATTATCCTTCCATTTTAACCCTTAGGTTGTTGTGTTTTTATCAGTGAAGTTAAAGGGTTTCCAATTTTCCTCAGAGGTCCCGAGTAAAATAGGTTTTCATCAAACGTTTGGATACAGCATTGAATATCTGAAATGCTTACGAAAGGTTTAGTTCTTAAGCATCATCGGTAGCTTTTTGACGGTCTATGAAAGATTATTGGCATATTCCGATCTGGGCGGTATAGTCTTGTGCTTACGCTCTTTGAACTTTGTTACAGTGCATAATATCTTATGTGTAAATGCCAAGGTTATTCCTTTTATGACTGATGCATTGGGCTACGGAACCCAAACCTGTTTGTGCTATAGACATCCTTCTGTTTACTTCTTTTTTGCCTTTCAATTCCTGAACTGAAGCAAAAAGTTGATCCTACAGGACACAGAATTCCAAAAACGGATCCACCCATCTAGACTAACTGCAATGTCCATACACCAAAGCTCTTCTTCGACAGGAGTGGACAGCCAGTTATCAACCGAAGCATTGTACGAGAAAGGACGCTTAGCAATGCTGGAACTGAGTGATGGAAGCAGCCTTTACACAAAACTGGTGGTAATTAATCGTTATCCTAATCAAGATACCCCCTTGAAAATAACGGAAAGGTCATACTATTTTTGTATTTGATTTTAAGAGATAAGGTCCACAGGTTGGATCTGATGGGTCTAAGTCACAAGTGAGAGAATTATCCGGATTCAAGACAACTGGATGGAACTACTCACAGAATGCAGTCATCTGTACTGTAGAACATTCTGTAAAAAACCACTGTGCATGGCAACGGTTTCTCCCATCTGGTCCAATTGCTCTTCTACCAATAGGTGATAAGTTCAGCAATATAGTCTGGACAATGAATCCAAGAGAAGCATCTGATTTCAAATCAATGGATGAGGCTGATTTTGTGAAAGCAGTGAATCATGCGCTAGATTATGGATATGGCTCGCATCCAAATTCAAGTCTTCTGGGTGGTTCTAACATGTTTTCTTGGCTCAGGGGAAATTTTTCAGTGTCGTCTGATGAACCTTTTGAAGTACCCCCAAAAGTGGTCAAGTTGGCTTCGGTTAGGATGGCATTTCCACTGTCATTGATGCATGCTAGAGATTATGCATCCAAAAGGATTGTGTTGATTGGTGATGCAGCGCATACAGTTCATCCATTGGCTGGACAGGGTGTAAATTTGGGTTTCGAAGACGCTTTTACCCTTTCGAAAGTCATTGCTGAGGGTATTGCTGTAGGGACTGACATTGGAGAGGTACGTTGTCTTCTAGATATCTTGAATAGAATTCAGTCGTTGGTAATAATTGATGTCTACACCCAACCCGTTAACCTGCTTGGGTTGGAGCCTTGTTTAGGCATTCAGGGTAATGTTGTTGTTTGTTGTTGTAGACGAGGCAACATAGAATATAATTCACTGCTCACAATTCATTTATGCAGATCATATTCTTTACCTCATGTTTGGAATCAAGATTATTGAAGGAACTGAAATCATTTTAGTTCAATTTTGGAATAAATTTTATAAGATGAATTCAATCCATCTTATGGGAAGAATTTACGTTTCTTCTTCCGAAATTGAACTAAAATGATTTGAATTCCTTCAAGAATCTTGATTCCAAATACACCCTTAATATACATGCATTCATTCGAATTTGAAATAAAAGACTGATGGGTGGAATTCTGCAGTTATCGCTCCTGAAGAAGTACGAAGCAGAGAGGAAACCAGCAAATTTGGCAATGATGGCGGTTCTTGATGGTTTCCAGAAGGCATACTCAGTTGATTTCGGGCTTCTGAATTTACTTAGAGCTGCTGCATTCCATGGAGCTCACCATATTTCACCCGTTAAGAAAACGATCATCTCGTTTGCTTCTGGAGAGCAGAAGCTGCCTCGGTTTTCTTGAAAGTAAGTTTATATTGTGAAACTAAAGTTTGTACACCTTAATAAATAAACTTCTTTTGTCCTCACAGCTTGTACAGTCTGAACTTTTTAATGGTGAAGAAAAATCTACATTTGCATAGTTTTCTGACCGTTCATCCTACTAATTAGAATGCTGTGTAACAAGAACAGTTATATGCATTTGGACCCCTGAACTTGTCCTTAATAGCCTCTCGGCTTCCTGAACTTTCACTCGCCCCCTTGAACTTATCCATAAGAGCCTCCCATCCCTTTAAACTTGTCTACAGAGTGTCTTTAAACCCGTGAATTCTACGTGTAAACTTATGGTTGGATAAATAAAAATGGAATCTTTGAGAAGCCAAGCCAATTAAAAGTTGACACGTGGCGCTTATGTGGCAAAATGTTGCTCGTTTTTTAGGCTAGGTGTTCCCTAGTTTGCTGTTTCTTCTTCTCTGATAAAAAAAAGGGGCTAACATGTCGCAAGTTAAAGGGAGCAAGGGGAATTTTTGAAAGTTTAGGATGCAATAAGTTATTAGAGACAGATACAGTGAAGCCGCTTTCTCATCGAATGATTCAATGCTGTAATGTTGACCTTTCAAACGTCAAGGATACAAATCTAGCAGCTTTATTTATCGAAGGATAACAATATAAAGCTATAATGAGGCCCCTTTTACAGCTTAATCTACCAGAGGATTCCACGTAAATTAAACGTTGCTATACAAAGGGTTGAACAACATTTGAATAGCTTTTACAGTTAAAACTTACAAAGATGATGTGCTGTGTTTCACCTTTACGTAAATTTACAAGAGATAGGTGTTGTTTGGCCGTATACAAAATCTACGAACAATTGTGTGGCTAATGGAGAAGAGGAAAACTGGTGATTTACAGAAAAGCTTCTCTGATCAATCGTGCCGCTACGCGAGATGTCAGCCGTCTGATCACTTCAGGAAGTATACTGGCAGAGATGCCTGGTAAAATTGGAAGAAGTTCTTGCACAATCTGAGGTACATTTAGACCCTGTTCAACCCCAAGCAAAAATGACAGAAATATTAGAAAGCAATCACATTTACTCAACAGGCAGCGAAATTAGAAAAGCTAATGCAAAAGGCTGATTACATCATGTCCTCGAACTTGTGCCAAAAAACCCTTTGACCCTTTAGTAAGTGTGTGTAGCATTGATTTTCGGGAATACTTTTTATAAAAGCTTTATTTTGAAACTAGCAGATTATAGTCTTGGAAAAACAGCTTCGACAGTTAGTATGAAGCACTAAAATGTGCTGTCCAAATCCAAAATATGATGTCACATGAAAAGTTTATGAGATCTACTGTTAGCGACAACAACTCTGACAGCAATGCCAAACAGGTCTTAAGTGACTTTATAGCTCCCTCAACTTTCAAAAAGTGCACTTCATAGCTCTCAAAATATCACATGTAAACTTTTGACTGGTTTGATTTCTAAAATTTAAGGAAACTACAGGGGCTACTTTAAAAGCCGAGGGGCCACTTTAAAAGCTGAGAAAGCTACGAGGTGCATTTTTTTAAGTTTGGGGAGCTACAAAGCCACTCTGAAAGTTTAGGGGGCATCAGACTTTTTGGGACAATTTAAGGGACCAACTAATGCATTTAGCCAATACAAAGCAAGACCAGCCAAAACAGGACACTAACGTTAATAAACTATCACTAATTCGAGTTTCAGCAGTAATGCCCAAATTCGAGTACCTGTGATGTTCTTGAAAGTGAACTTCCAGCAGTCAAGAACTCGACAATTTTCTGAACATTGCTTAAGATAACCTTGTCCTCTTCTGTTATTGTTGGCAGCAATGCAGCGGGCTTAAATGGCCCCGATACCATGCTGAAAACCGGAGTAACATTTTGTACTCCGAGTACAGCCAGTATTTGTACCAGCTGTTCCCTAGTAACAGCATCAATACCTTTCACGATCTGCAACACAAGAACAAAATTCGACATCATTGCTTAGCAAAATATGGACTGACATTAGAACAAAGAGTAAATTATACCTCGTCCAGAAGAAATTCTCGGAAAAAGTTTCCTTTCTCGGAGAGGAGAAACGCCAATGCTGCTCTTGTTTGGACTGGCCTTGTTGGTTGAAATGTAGTTAAATTGAAAACGGAACTTGGTTGTGCCTGCAGCATGCCGAGCTCAGCCATATCACCATTCATATTTTCTCCGCCTCCACTTTTTGCTGCAGTGGTGAAATTCTCAAAGGCTTGCATGACATCAATGAATCTTTCAGCATTGAAAACACCTGCCTTTCCATATATTGTATACCTCAAGGCATTTCTTAGACGAGGTGACTCATCAGTGAGAAGCCTCTACAAAACAAAGAGAAGCAAGAAATAAGGATAAGAAAACAAATGATATTTGTCAAATAAAACCATATAGATTCTAAGGATATAAATCAAATACTGCCATCTTAAGTGAACAAACCTAGAGGTCCTAGATATCAACAGAAAGAGTCAGCTGAATTTTGAGTTGACTGGCCTAGATTGAGGAATGTAATGTTTTTTACTAACCATGATTGTGACAGGACATCTGGAAAATGCTAGAGACACTAAAATGTTTCTTCAGATATCACTTCAAGCACAATAAACTCTAAACTGGTCACGTGGAAGACGTTCCATTGATCTTATGCAAAAGCAAAAAACAGTTTTACTTTATAACCGAACTCTAAAAGTCTACAATTGGAGTTTGAAGAACTAGTTTCCATGATATCACATGTGAAAACAATATAGTTGACCTATAAATAAAGCATCTGCAGGTTAGAGAATGTTGAAATAGCTGCCATTCACCAGCACAAAACTCATACCTGTGCAATATAGGGATAAGCCTCATCAACAATGGCAAAATCTGGATTCCCCACTAACGCTATACCTTCCAGGACGCCGATTGCCCTAATTATGAGAGCAAAATAAGGGGGTATTCTAAATGGATAATCAAATGTTATTTGTGCCAAATCTGATGCTAGCTCCTGAAAATTGATATTTTTGGCCCCTCCACCTTCAAGTGCTTGATCAAATACTTTAGCTAGGACAGGCAAGATAGGTTCCAAGTTGACTCCGTCGGGAATGAAGTCAAGTTTAACAAAATCTTTGACAATAGCAGGATAATCACGGTGTATAAGATGGGAAATAGCTTCAATCATTCCATATTTCTTATCATCTGTCAATTTTGTAACGAGGCCTGTCACATCGAAAAATGAACTTTAGAATGCACATTATAAGGTAATTGTAGATAGAATAAAACAAACAAATAACACAGTAGAATGAGGATCCAAGTCACTATAAGCTGCAAGATCACAGTGAGAAGGCATCAGCTGCAAGCTTTAGCAACATCATAACAGTAGCTGAGATGCTTCAGGTAGATATGGAGATAAAAAGAAAAAATCTAACGAGTTCTCTTAAAAATTGGAAGTAAATCTAATATTTTAAGACAAAATGTATTTTCTCATAAATCAGAAAAACACAGTATATAAATGTCATCTGGATGTGAAGTTCTTTTATCTCCTCCCACATCCAAAAATAAGATGATTACGTGAACATAGAAGAGAATAAATTGAAGTTCACAATATTTTGGGATATCAATCAGCATTAAGCTATCAAAATACATGTCTATGAATATTAATGCATTCCATCTTGATAGAGTAATTGATTGTTTCCAAATGAGAAATGAAGATCAAATAATCAGCAAAGGTTTCAAACAAAAAAATTCAAATGATGCTTTTAATCGTATAGAAAGATTTTTCACATTATACAGTTATGAAGTAGATAGTTACCAAAGTCGAGTATAGCTAGCTTCCCATCCGGTGTACGGATCATGTTCCCAGGGTGAGGATCAGCATGGAAAAACCCAGTATCAAGCAACTGCAGTCAAAATGTTTGAAATTCAGATTATACAGTTACTTCATGCTAACCGATCCAAAGATACAATTTAACCATCTATCAGTTGTAACTTTATGCTCCAAAACAATTGAAAAAAGAATAATAATTAAAGTCATTGCAGTTTTTTCTAATAATATCCACAGGAATGCTAATGTATAGGTGGATAGATTGCAGGGTAATTCTTTACAAATTAAGTTCCATGAGGGACCTAGGGTTCAAACTCTGGTTCCTTGTGTTTTTTCCCCTCCCTAAGGGTCAAACCATACACTGGTTTCATACTAGTAGCAGACCAACTGTCAAAATTTGCAATATATTGAAAACCAACCATAAGTTCTCTTGCCAAGAGGCAGAGCCCTATGTTACATAACCAACTAGGAAAAACAGATATAGCCAATTGAAAAAAAAATATGAAGGAAAATAACCACCTAAATAAAGATTAATTCAGCACAGGCAATTATTTTGCTTCGTATGGACACACTTTTTATTTGATGTCAATGCAGTATTACCTGCTTCAAGTAGCATATGACTCCACATTGACCAATTCTCCAACATCACTTTCTGTACTTTGGGAAAGCTTTTCTCCATCAATCCATTGTGTGGTAAGAACCTTCCTTGAAGTATACTTTTCATATGTCTTCGGTATGACAACCTGTAAGACAATATTGGAGAGTGTTCAGTGAAATCTCTGGCATTATTGAGAAAATATAATAAGAAACCCCATCTATTCGGGAAGCTTTTTGTTGAGCTATGATATATAGTAAATTAAAAAAAAAGGCTACTTCTGATTCGACGACCACAAGCATCAGATGCTAATCAGTTGACAGGCAGTAATGTCAGTAATCAGTAACATTCATGATCCAGTGAGAGTCCACACGTTTACACAGTCCAAAGTAATAGCATTAACAGATAATTTTTCAGTTTTCTGGACCCATTTATTGAAGTAGCTAACCCCATAACAGCAATATCTGTCAGTTTCAATCAATTTCTTATACATATGACTCACTATATATAGTGGCCAGGTACATGCACACCAATGGGTGTAATAACCCCTTCAATCAAGACAGCTTCTGTTCTATGCCTTCTTGCCACCAGAATCAAGTAGAGCGACTTTATTCATGATGAGAAGGCTACTAAATCAATGCCTCTTCAGTTTGTCTTATTGTAAATTAGTAACCAAGCAAATAAAGGTGCAAAATTGAGATTG
>CAOJBJ013855323.1:0-10125 GCA_948291685.1 Euphorbia celastroides | reverse complement strand
GACGATTCACAAGCACAATGCATTTTTTCGCTTTGACAAACTACAGCTTCTGGACCAGAATCTTGGCAAGAGACCTTTGAATCACCTTCGCACCTCATACACACATCAGATGATTTCGGACCTTCCATCCAGGTGAAAATTACCTTCATTAAAACTGAATGTCAGCCTTATTTCTTTAGCTTTGAGTTTTTCTTTAATAAAAGCCTAGTATGCATGCCAATCCTCACCTGGCGAATAAGTTTCTCTTTTGGGATAATCTTGCATAAAAACTTGTGCATATCTTGATATTCATCAGATGATATTGATGAAGAAAGCCAAGGAAGAAACTCTGCCATCATATTAACAGGAATGCTGCACAGGAACTGCCACACCAATGATGACTGCTCTTCAAAAGCAAACTTCTCAATAAGCAACGGGTACACCTGCAACATTCAACTACAGGTTGTTCACTTCCAAAGTCATCGTTCATCATTTTTGAAGGACTCGTTCAAATTTATTTGCATTACAGTAGCCATTAGATAGGACTCTTGGCAACTAAGAAGAGTTGCTGTCTTTCAATTTTAACTAGACACGTCCTAGGTTTCCAACATAGAAAAATATGGAAATCACTGTATCATATGCAGAAATCATCTCTTAACAGTGCAAGAGGAATTTTGAAACCTTAACAATTTATTTTAAAAGCACCTTTCAAGTGACTCAAATGTTGAATGTTCTTTTTATTCCACGAATCCACCTTAATTAAGCAAGTCAAAGTGAATTTTCTTGATCCTCTGCTAAATGCATTTTCCCCAGCACCCTGGAAAATCATTTTTCATTTGAACAATGAAACATGCCATACTCCAGTCAACTAGACCAATTATATGGCTTATGTCAATTGCAAAAAAATGTACTGACCTCAACTACAATAACAGAAGCATAGATATGATAATATCAGGGATCACCACAAACATACAAACAAAGCCACTAAATTAACTCCAATATGGTTCACATTGATTTTCATCCACCAAAAATAGAAAAAAAAAGGGGAAGAATTCCAGTTATCAGCAGAGGTTAAAGTAAATGATAACTCATGATACCCAACAAGGAAATCTATCATTCAAAGGCAGCAAAATGGAAAGTTACACATCCCAAAACGTTTAAGTCAAAATACTAGAATTATCTACATGAGTAGTTAATAAAGCAAACCAAGAATTTAAATACAGTATTAACTCTTCTGAGGTACTTAAATTGAACATTCAGCTCATCTAACCAACATGTGAAAGCTAATAATAGGAATAATTTAAAACTATTACCTGCTTCTCTTCCTTAAACATATGCTGGGTAATTGATGTTTGGAGAACTCGAGTACGAGAAGCTAACTCTCTGCGGTAGCACTCTTCATTTTCTTGATAAGAATTCAAAAGCTCAAGTACTTGATCGAAAAGTATGCTTTCTCCCTCATGTTCAAGTGAGTATGTCCTTGCTACATTTTTCACACGTATATCAAGAGCTGGAAAGATAACCTACACATACAAAATGATATATTATCAAAATCTTACACTAAAAATTAATAGCAACAGATAATTAGTAGAACCAAGATTGGGAGTGACACCAAGATTTCAGGTTCTTCTATTACAATAAGGATATAATGACCTTAAAGTCCTAACAAAAATGTCAAAGCTCGCTTCTCTGCAGATTGCCAACAAATTCTTCCTTCTCTGACAACTTTTACTAGACTGATGCAGCTACACATACATTCAAATAGAATCTCCTAATCAAGCAGTTCATTGATCATTGAGGAAGAATTAACAAGACAAGCATGGAAATTCATACTAATGATTTTATTTCCAAATTGACAAAATTTAGCCAAAATATTTGACATAAACGGTCGCGAAAAGACACATGCAGGATTTGCTATTTCAAAAGTTCAGTGAATGCATCTCAAATTTAATTCCACTCATCCTACAAGAAAAAATCCAGTAAAAGTTCGATTAACACAGTTTAATTGTTTCCTAAACAAGGGGATACTTACCATACAATAACCAAGGCCCTGCTCTTTTATGAACTTATAATAAAACAAAATTATCCAACAAGATTCTGCTACACTTGCCATTTCATTTATAGAAAGAATAACAGAAAAGAGAAAATTTCAGCAAGCCATATTAAGAAATTATTGGCTGTTCCAAATCCTACAAAAACAATAGCATGAACAAAGAACAATATGATAATTTTTTTTACCAAAAAACTACTTCTGGAAGTCTTCTAGGCAGTACATAAATGTGGACTACCAATGAATGAACCCAAAACTTATATTTTTTTTCAGATCTTACTGCGAGGAACTATATCCTAATAAGAAAACTCTTTCAAGGAATTCATGAACATGTAGGCTGTTGCCGTTGTTCCAAATCCTACAAAAAACATACACTAAGAAAAACCGAAGCATGTCACCGAGAGGATATGCTACTTTCTTTTATCACAAAACAACTTCTGGAAGTCTTCTAGCTGAATGAACCCCATGCTTAAAAGTTTCAGATCCTACTACATGGAACTATATCCTAATAAAAAACTCTGAAGAACTTAATGAACTTGTACAGTATGTTACATTATCAAGGCTGTAAATTGGAGAGCAAACGAAGATTACATCGCTTTTAGAATTGACAGTTAGAACTTCTAAATAAGATCAAAGAAAGATCTATTCCATTTAGCTTCAGCGCAAGTCGTGGTTTTAGCAGCATTGCTAAAAGCAGAGTACTCAAAAGTACAGAAAGTCTATACTTGCACTGTGTACGATGGCTTTTTCCTACATAGCTGACAAAAAGTTTAATCTTTCCAGCATTCATACACCTAGTTCCACAAGTAATACCCAATCCTTCCCATGAGTTTACAGCTGCGTATCTTATCAAAGGAAATAGCTTGTTACTATGCAATTTCAATAAACAACTGAACCAAGTGTTTCACCAATTAAGATTCAAGAAGCATCAGGAAACGACTGGGCAAAATCATTGAAGATTATGCACTGAGTTTGAGATTGAGAACCCAAACTGCAAATATAAATGCAATTTAGTATGAAATCAATAGCGCATTCTGAAAATATAGATGATAACCTACGCATGAAATCAATCTTTCATATACCGATACCAATTAATGCCAGAATTGACAATAAAAAAGAACTAAAAAGAAGAAAACCTAAATTACCACATCTTCAGCAATAGAGTGATGCTTATAAATGGCGCGGAAAAAGTGAAACTTCTGAGCCAAGGGCTCGATATCACCGCCGGTGGTTGCAAAAGCCATAGCAGCTTGGTGAAGCGCATCCAGCTCGGACTTGATAGCTTTGTGAAATAAAAGAAATATAAGAATCGGAGATTTGTGAGCGGAGTTCTTGAGACAAGTTTTGGAAGGTGTAGAAGAATCAATTGGATTGAGAGGCCCAGGCATTAGAGCCACACCTCCAACTCCTCCGTCAATGGCCGGAAATGGGGTCGCCATTCCAGAAATATCCAACAAAACAATCTAAAATGCTACCGCAAAAAATCCCCGAATCCTCTAAATCTCGAATTCAATGGCGCCCAGGGGCTGTTCATTAACGTAAATTAGATGGAATTGAGAGAGAAACGATCGTTTCGGGTTAAGGGGGAGAGAGTTGAAGAAATGGAAGATGGAAGAAACATTTTTTATATGGATAGTCTTGCTTTCTTTTTCGTACCCACTCACTCGTGATATTCCTTTCATTTATTCTAAAAACAAAAAGTTGGATTAAGAAAAATAGATCACGCAATTCCTATGAATCATAAGTGGTATTAAAGATTGGGTTTGTTTTGTCGTAGGTGACTTTGGTTGTTATAGGTTAAGAGGGTGTGGTTTGGTTCGAAATAAAACCGGTCCAATTTTATTTTTCTAATATTTAAATTTTTCAATAGTATCGAATTTATTGATAATTTAACAAAAAGTATTCGGTCAAATTGAATATTAAAATAAAATCTCATCAAACATGTGGCCTCACGAAAAATCAATTCAGCTATGTAAATACGGAAAAATATCTAATTTATATGTAAAGTTTGAAAGATAAACACATTGAGAGTACAAGTGCTAATACTTTGACTAAGGTACAAATACATATTCTAATTTAATTTTATATATATTATAAATAGTTTGTTTTGGTTTAAATTTAAAGGAGTTTCTAATACAGAAATCAAATCAAAACCAAATAACTAATATTGTTGAAATTTATAATCTATTGACCAAAATTTTAAACTATTCAAATTACAATAAGAATTTGATTCAAATTATGTATAATTCAATTAGTTTACCTTCCATCGTGAATGTGTAAAGTCTTAGGTTTGAAATTCATTCTCTCTGAATATTTTTTTTAATTATTAAAACAAATAAGAATTTGATTCACTTTGGTTTAAAATCAACTATGATATTTTTAATATTTTATAATTTAACGTTTGACAATTATTGTTTTACGTCTATAATAAAGCCAATTGTTTCTGGTGTATTTCTTCAAGGTTCTCTTCTTTTGGACTAAATAGGTAACGGTAAAACTGAACTGAACTAGACTGAAACTGAAATTTATCTGAAAGTTATTGACTGAGACCTATTTGAAACTTGTTGAAATTAAAATTATATGAAACTAATCGAAATTAAATAATGTTCATAACTATGTCAAATTTATTTATAATTATTAAAATTTAATGACACTTAATGAAATTTTAAAGAGAATATAATGAAACAAATTAAACTGAATGAAACTGAATAAAATTGAATGGAAAGTAAGTTGAAGAGAATCAGAGACTAAATTAGGTTAATAGGTCTATGGTTCAATTTGTGATCCTTTTAATTATTTAATATCCCTTTTCAAAATATAAAACTGAGAAAAGTATGGGCTAGATGACTCTAGCAGTCTAGCTAAACACTTGTAAAAAATTTCGGTGTTCCACTAATTATAAAACTATTTTAGCCGCTTTTGACTCATAGTTTTGAATGACAATTTTCATGCCTTGTCGTTTGACTATTTTGTTTATGATAAAATTAAGAAACTACCAGCGTAATTAGTTGATATGAATGTATTGCATACCTAACAACTTTTTTGTTCAATTTAATACAGATAATATGTAGGCTTAATGCATTAAAAATATGTAGGCCTAATGCATTAAAAATATCTCCAATTTAACACATATTAACGGATGTCACCTCATCTTATAAATTTTCAATTTTGCTTTTCTAAACTTGACAAAAACGCATTAATTTACTTCTTTATGTTTATGTGTTATTTCTTGATTAAAGAATAAAAAAATAGAATCTTTCAAAGCTCAAAACAATTAGAAGCTGATACATGAAATGATGGAATTAGTACATTAGAACTAAGCTCTAAGTAAAATTATCTCAATAAAATACTTTAAAGTTACTACAAAAAATTTGTAATTATTGTGTTATTTTGGTTTATAATTTAGTGGTAAATTTTAAAAACTTCCCCTGAGATTTGGACGTTTTGTGAAGGACTCCTGAAGTTTTTTTTTTTTGCAAAAACAGCCCTTGAGATTTTCAAACGTTAGCAAAAACATATTTTTCCGTCCTAGGTCAGTTAAAAAGCTGACGTGGCAAGGGTAAAAATGGTAAAACATTAATTTTGTAACCGATAACCCATATACCCTTTTTTAGACCCATTTACCGTAAAATCTAACCCAAAAACCCACCCCCTTACCCTCATCCTAACCTGAGAAAACCCTACCCCCGCCGTCGCCGGGAAAACAGCTCTGGCCGGGAAAAGTTGCCCCAAGCCGTCGTTTCCTTCCCCCGATGTCAAAACTTTCCCTAAACCGTCATTTCCCCTTCCCGGACACCGATAATAGCTTCTTGCCAACGATTTTCCGAACCTTATACCGGCGGCGGTTTACTGGAAAAGAAATCCCAACGATTTCGCCGTCAGCTCTAAGCAGTGGAGAAAACGAATCTGAGCCAGCGAGAAAATGAGAAAACAGATCTGGATCTCACCGTCATCTCCATCTTTCTTTCCTTTCCTCATCGCCGATTCTCTTCTCTCTCCCTCGCCGCCATCTCTCATTTTTCTGATGGCAGATCTCGGCAAGGATGGATGGAACACGAATCGACAGATCTCGATAGCTGCAGGTTTGACAGATCTTGGCAACTAATCTTCTGATTTTTCCGGCGACAAGCGAGAAGAGAAGGAACGACAACAGTTTTCGACAAACTGGGGGAGGGAAGGGAAGGGAAAAGGGATCTGGTTTGTCCAACGAGATCTGGTTTTTCCGGCGACAAGCAAGGAGTCTCGTCGGCGGCGGATCTCTTTGCCGGTTTAGAACATCGGTTTGGGTTTCTGGTCAGATTCGTGAAACCGATGACATTTGGAGTTTTGCCGGTGAGATCTCGTTTTTCCGGCGATATGCCGGTGCCGGAGGTTCTCCGGTGATAAGGACTAGTGGGGACAATATGAAATCAGGGTTGGGTAGATTTTTTTTGTCGAACCATTTTACCCCTAATCAAAATAAAATTTAATCATTGTGTCCCCATGCCACGTTAGTATTTAACGGACTTTGGATGGAAAAATCTGTTTGTGTTAACGTCCCGAAACTTCAAGGGTCATTTTACAAAAGAAAATCTCAAGAGTAATTTTACAAAAAATCTAAACTTCAGGATATGTTTTTAAAATTTATTCTAATTTATTTTAAAATATGAAAAAGAATTAAAGTTTGGCATACATGTAACAACATCATAGTATAAATCAAATATGCATTATAATTTATAAACATTATTTGAGAAAAAAATTTCCAAATGGAGAACTCGGTC
Organism: Euphorbia celastroides; assembly: GCA_948291685.1. Taxonomy (NCBI): domain Eukaryota; kingdom Viridiplantae; phylum Streptophyta; class Magnoliopsida; order Malpighiales; family Euphorbiaceae; genus Euphorbia; species Euphorbia celastroides. Next base: position 3,336 of record CAOJBJ013855323.1, on the reverse strand, counting down.
TCTACGTGTCTTTTATTCATTTCTTTTTTTTTCTGAATGCAATAGTTGCACAACAAATTTAGAAAAAAAAGTCTCCATGTGTCTTTCATTCATTTCCCCTTTTTCTGAATGCAATAGTTGCACGACAGATTTAGAAAAAAAAAAGGCTTAATGTTCTATTAAGTCTTTAAGTATGTCTAATTTTCAAGTTGAGGGTTTAAACTATTCAAGTCATCACTTGAGGGCCTAAATTTATAAAAAATGGTTTAACTAAGGGCCTCCATAAATGCCACGTCGGAAAAAGTCAAACACGTCAGAAAAGTCAATACATGTTACATCGGATGACACCTAAGACGGAGGCCCTTACTTGAACCATTTTTTTGTAAGTTTAGACCCTCAATCGGTAATCCGCAAAGATTGAGTTCTCAACTAAAAATTTTGATATAGGTGAGGCTCTTAATAAAGCATTAGGCAAAAAAAATATAACTAAAAAAGCAAATTCCAAAGCAAATGAAAAGAGGTTTGATCCGAATAATTACCAGATTAAAATGAAATCTTAGTATATATTTTGGGTTGGTTTAATCAATGCTTTCTCCGCGCGCTCACAGGATGAAAACTCATGCACACGTGTGGTGAGCACGTGAGGGCATCGACATGTTTGAGACGGGTCCACGTCAGCTTCCAACAAATGTGGATGATCGATTCAGGCGAGACCTCTCTAAACAACTTGCTGATTGGTAACAATGTCATAATTTTCATTTTGATTTTCTCAATTGTAGACTATCACTAGTTACGGAACTAGTTATGTGGAAAGTATTTGCTACGTGACACAGAGGACAAGCTAGTTAGACCCAAAGCGAGCCCGAAACCTACGAACCATGATTGGATACTAAGCCTCACAGAAATATGCGCTTACGAGCTTTTCACTAAATGACAAAACCACCTCGTGATCGAGTTAGAGCTCAGTAACAACAAGTAGTATAAGTCACGGGTTGGTACAAACCATGTTCGGGGACAAAACTGTAACCGCCATATGGAAGATTAGTATTATAGCATGATGTGGCCCGACAAGCGCAAGGAAGGTGTCAGGCTGTGTCAAAACCCCATCATGAGGACGCCACATCACCATTAGTCACCACAATCCTCTTCAAGCATCCTATATAAATCCAAGGTAACGAGTAAAAAGGGCAACTTCTTCTCCATACTCTTCTCCATTCTTTTTGTTCTCAAACGATCCTTACCAAACTTTATCATCGGAAAGGTTTCGCCGGTAAAACGGCCAGCCTATCTGATTGATTTGTCTTGCAGTTCACAGAAAGTATAACCAGAGTTGGATACACGTTATCACTACATAATTAGAGAAAAGAACTAATCTGAAAGACCAAATTATTGGTTAAAAATTTGACAACTGAAATTTAGTTATTAAGTTCCTTTTTAGAACCATTCATCGTTTTAAAAAGAATGAGATGAAGTAATTAATTCGGATGGTGTTGAAGAAGGCTGATATGCTTAACATGTAATATATCACATATTATATTTTTGTATCTATGCATTTAATAGAAAAACATTTCACATATTATATTTTCACATATGAACCAAACATGCAATACCATCTGCATGATTTAATATCTTTATCATACGTGTCTTAAATTGTCTAAGCTATATAATCATATACTGCTTTCTATCACAAACTAAATTACTTGAAATGAGACCTAAAGTGAGATATGAAAGCAAACAATAAAACAAAACAAAGATTGTGATGTGACCCTAACCGACCCTTATGTTTTTATAAATCCAAAAGAAAACTTGAAAGCTGAAAACCATTTTGGCATTTAAAAAAACCTACACAAGCACTAAATGCATTATTTATTAAAATTAAATGAAGTTATGATGTATTATGATTAAATTGAGTTAATTAAAGTGGTGAGTGGGCATTAATGACCACTAAACCATAAAAAGTGCAAATGGCTGAGTGTGCCATTCTTGTGTTTGCCACACTTCCCTTCAAACTTAGTATTTTTTTTCTTTGCACTATAACCCACCAATTCTTCTATCCAAAGCTTCCACTAATTTCGTTTATTTTTTATATTGCCTTCATCTTTATCTTAATTTAGCTAAAATACTGCCAAGTTCAGCAACTTTCTTATGCACTTTCATTTTTTTTCAGTACATTTCTGGTTTATATTTTAATTTATTCTTTTAGGTAATTTACAAACAGTTACTTATCTAAGATTAGACAACAAGCTGCTGAATATGATACGTGAAAATACTTCATTGATATTTATATAAGATGCAAAACTGGGTATGGTAGATTACGATGTGACACTAACCGACTTACAAAAATTCTTTTACGCCTAAAAACTTGATAATTCACCACTATTGTATTAAAAACATTAAAAAAAATAGACAATAAACTGCAACCTCATAGATTAATGTCCAATAAATTTATGGTCCAAACAGTGTTGGTTTTTTGGGTTACTTTTAAAAGAAATTTATGACATGTTAGAGTTTTAAGTGAACTTTTGAATTTAGGTGAAGGTTATGGTGACTTTGTTTTTTTTCAAGTTAACTTTATTTTATCCTTCATCATCTTTAGATTAGTGTGATGAAATTCAATACAACGGTGATGGTGACAAAATAAAGAAAAAACAAAGTCACTATAGAATATGCATTGAATTTATGTTAAGATTTTCCTCCATAGGCTTTGCGGAGTTGTGAAAGAGACAATATGGACTCTCATGCACATTAGAAAAACAAATTCGAAGATTTTCCCTCGGGTGTTGAGAAGACTGTATCAATATTTTTATAGGTTAGCAATAAAAACATTTGAAAGAAACAAAAACATTTGTCTTAGATAAAAAGTTCTTTCAAAGTGGCAACATAAAAGAAGGCACTGGTGAATGGGCTTATTTAAGCACATTGAAAGATCCAGTAATAAGTATTGTGGCTTAATAAACATATCCAATAAAAAGCCCAATGGAAGGACCCGTTAAACGATATGATTGCTTAGGGCTGTAAACGAACAGAGCCGCTCGCGAGCGGCTCGGTGTTCGGTTTGAAAAAAGCTCGTTAATAAATGAGCTTGTCGTGAATAAAATATTAAGTTTGTTGTTATAAACGAGCCAAGCTTGAACAATGTGTGTTCGAACTCGAAAACTCGCGAACATGCTCGATAAGAGGCTCGTGAATAAGCTCGATAAAAGCTCGTTAATGAGCTCGTGAACATATTTTTTTATCTTTTTATTTATTTATTATATTTATATAATAAATATTTACAAATTGCATATATGGATATACTTTATACAAGATGAAAATAAATGTATATATGTATATAATATAATGTTAAAGTATAAGTAA
>CAOJBJ013855200.1:0-12736 GCA_948291685.1 Euphorbia celastroides | reverse complement strand
TATATTTATCTTTATATGCAATTTAATTTTTTGGAATTTTTAATTATTGAGTTATCTATTTAAAGGCTTGTAAACTCTTATTTTGAGTAGTTGTTTATGACTGTTGAATACGAATGTTTTCCTAAATTTTCTTAAATATTTTAAAATTTGGTATCTCTAGAATTTTTAAAAGTCCAGATAATCTTAGAGTTTGACAATTAATTTTAAGGTTGTTAGAAAAATTAGCTTTCGGTATCTCACGAGATCAATAGATTTTGGTTGTTTATCTTATTTTCGGTTCCTTCAACTGCATCAATATTCTGTTTTATTCTGATATTATTAGTATGACTAAAATGTCTTGTGCTTTTGAAACTTGGCTAAAATCTAGATTAAATCAACATATAAAGGTTTTTTAGTAGTTGTTTTTAATTAAATAATTTTTATTTGACTAATAAGAGAGAATGACTTGGCGGTCACCGCTTATCAAAAAGACCTTAAAAGAGTAAATAAGCTTCTTATCTCTCAAAAACATTTGGAGCATAATCTCTGCCATAGTACATGTTTAAACATATATGATTGTGAGGTTTGTAAATTTCTGAAAATACAAGCTATTTAGAATTCCATCAAGTATTTTAATAATTTCATAAAGTATCAAAATTTTATGATGTTTTTAAAATTTATATCATCCTTTGGATTATAAGTGTGCATAACATAGGTTCATTTTCTCCTTTGTTGAAATTTTCTTACCAAATGGATTAATTTAAATTTGAATTTTTTGTCATCAAAGATAACTCTTTTACTTTGTCAAGTAATTGATGAACAAATTTGAGTTGGTAAATAAGAGTTGATTGTATAATTTTGCCGGGCAAAATATTATACCGTGAGAAAATTCTATTCATATCAAAATATTCTAAGGTGTTTTAAGTAATTTTTATCATTTATATCAAAATTTAGAAATTAAGATCAATGAACTAAAACAATACTTATTTAGTTGTTGTTATTGCTTTAACTCGTGTCGAATAGTTTTAAGTGTTTTTTTACTATGGGAAACAATTCCTTTCATGAATTGTTTCATAAATATAGCATCGTCCAACAACATGATCTATATACAATACCAAATATACTGATGCGACACTTAATATATATCAGAATATGATGTAGAATTTTGAAGAATTTATTGGAGTCAAAATTGCCAGCGTTGAAGCACATTCAAAAATTTGCAATATAAAACTAATATATTGTGAAGAATAACAATTGAACCATATTAAACAATAATGACATTAGCGTTTTTCTTTTCATAAATGTTATATAAATAATCACTGAAAGAGTCATATAATAACTTAAGAAAAGACTTAGGTTTATGTTTGTTTTTCATATAAATATTAATATATTATAGTCCATAAATTAGTGCAATATTATCAACTTGTTTTCTTAATAGAAGAATTAGAAATAGCATCAATTGTCAAATGATTGAAGTGCTGAAAATAGTATAAGCTAGTTTGGTATTGATTTTTAAGAAATTGAAGTTTTTTTCGCAACACAAATTTTGAGAAAAAAAAAACTCCATAGGACAACAATTTAACATTATTTGAAAAATTATATATAAGTGGACAATGGCTATTCAAATTCCAGCTACTACTATTCCAAATACTGCTTGTTATTAAAAAAAGAAAATTATTGAAGTCAGACAATAATGCACAGTGTTTCTTCAATAATGAAGGCATAACCAAGTGATGTCCATTATTCACAGTTGGAAAAAATTTATAGTGTCTAGTTAGATGTTCCTTTTCCGTGTCTCGCATTCAAAATTCAATGAGTATAAGAGAAAAAACTCGAACACTCATTATTATTAAAAGTAGAAAAATAAAAAACAAATTTCTTCACTCATTCTCTTTTGGGATATTTTTTCTGTTTTAACGAAGAATAACAGTGTTCATCTCTAAACTAATTTTCTCTCATCCTATTCGTATTACTTTCTGTTTTTTAGTTGTTTGTTTGCAGTAGTTGACACGTAATTTTTTTTTTTATCGAATTTCCACTATACAATCATAATATTCTAGTATTAGACCAGACAATACGACGACGCAAGGTAAAAGAAATACAGCTAAGACGACGTGGAATCTGAGGCGTCTGATCAAATTCTTTTTAATATCAACAACCAATCAATCAGTTTATCGAAAAGAAAAAGAAACCAATTAATTAAACATTCAAAAACCTTTTATAAAACAAAATAATAATTTGAGATTTTTATTATAATTCAGAAAATATCGGCGACTCGTAGTTTCTTTCTTCAGTGACTAAACTACTCGTTTTCCTCTTCTCCTCTCTTTCCTTCGATTTTCAGCTGAAATTCTTCAGTTCAACAATGGCGTTGCAGCTCTGGGACTCTCTCAAGGACGCCATAACCGTATACACCGGCCTTTCTCCGGCGACCTTTTTCACGGTTCTTGCTTTGGCCTTGGCCTTCTACTATTTCGTATCGGAGTTGTTCGGATCGAGCTCCGATAATCAGCCGCGGCCGAGGAGTATTGAAGAGCAGACGCCTCTGCCGCCGCCGGTTCAGCTCGGCGAGGTCACCGAGGAGGAGCTGAAGGAATATGATGGGAGTGATCCGAAGAAGCCGTTGCTCATGGCGATTAAGGGCCAGATCTATGATGTTTCGCAGAGCAGGTATGGGGTTTTGGTTTTAGGGCTTTGGATTGGTTGGATGTGATGTTGAATTTGTTGGATGATTTGTGTGTTTTGTGGATTAGGGATTTGTTTTGTTGGATTGTTGATGGAGGTGAAATTGAGTTTGTTTTTTGGGGGATTTTGGAATTCTTTACTTTTTGGTGTTGTTGTTGACCTATTCTTTGAGCTATCTTAATTAAAGATGGTGCTTTTTGAGGATTGGAAAAGTGCAGATTCTTTTGAATTTCTTCACTGGGAATTCTTATGTTAAAAAATTGAATGGTTGTTTCTATCTATAACTCTATTGGGCAACTTGACTTTTAAGGGGCTGCAATCTTAACCTTTGTTTTCTGAACTTGAAAGCTGATGTTTAATTTGGAGTTTCTAAAAAGTAGCCGAATGATTTCGGTTAACTGGTTGCTGCCAATTGTCAAAACTTTGTTTTGGATACGAGTTGATAGATATTTGGTGGGGTGAGATTAAACTCGATGTGGTTAATCGACCCAGTTACCAGACAAATAGATGGAAATGCTAAAGATTTGATACACTGGTTGCTTTCTTGCAGCTGATTGACATCAATCTCAAACTTTTAAGTACAAGAATTGTGTATTTTCATTGGGGTTTTTGGTGGGTGAGGAATAAGTCTATAGTCTAGTTTCTCTGAAATTTGTGAAAATTCAGGGTGAAGTATGTCTTAGAAAGAATGATTTTGTGAATGGAACACCTTATCCAAGCGTGAATTGCAGACTTTGAGATTTCAAGTCAGATGAGATTGTAGTTTTCTTGTTGATCCTTGCTCTGCGCTATATACTTTCAGTTTGTTATGTCTGTTTTGGTATATTCTTTTGCTTGAATTGATTGCAAAATCTATGAATTGCATCTCTCTCTGATTCTGACCTATTATTCTTTGGGATTAGTTTGGCTTCGGTTCATATTTCATGCAATATCTCGACTCCTTTCATTATTTATGTTGTACAAGATGATCAATCCTGGATTGTGCCTGATCTTCTTCACCTTCGAACAATGTTGTGATCTTATGCTCTTTTCACTTTATCATGATGATGCAATTGTGATATTCGCTAATTTTGTGTCAACACTACATATAAAAACCGAATCATTTGCAGCTGTGGTGTGTCTTACCAGTATTTGATGCCATAGATATTTACTTTGCTCAACTTCTGCAGGATGTTTTATGGGCCTGGTGGGCCATATGCCTTGTTCGCCGGAAAAGACGCCAGCAGAGCTCTAGCAAAGATGTCGTTCGAGGACAAAGATTTGACCGGAGACATCTCGGGTCTCGGGCCATTTGAACTCGAGGCCCTGCAGGACTGGGAGTACAAGTTCATGAGCAAGTATGTAAAGGTCGGGACCATCAAAAAACCCGTCACAAATGAAGCAGAAGCCGCTTCTTCTGCTGAGCCTGCAGAAGTTAAGAGAGAAGTCGATGAAGTTAAGCCCTCTGAAGATGTGAATGCCCCTTCAGAAGCTCCAGCCGAGAATACTGAAGCCAAGGAGTAAAAAGCGCTTCGGGTTTGTATTATTTGAATTTCGGGTTTTATGGTTTCATTGTGGATTGTTATGTTATAGATGAAGTATAATGCTTTAGAGGTTTTAAATAATGAATTGGTATATGGAAAACTGGAGTTTCTTGAATAATTGTGTGAAGCAGAGGTTAAATTTCAGATTTTTGCTATTTGTGGTACATTTACATGCTAGTTCATTTTGGTTATGAAATTAATTTGAAGACCAAATCAAATGTTAATTCTGCAAATTATGTTGACTTGGTTAATATTTAACTTTTTTTGTGGCTGCAATTTTCATGTCTGTGTCGTTGAGGATTTGAATTGGATTATGAAAAGGATTGTTGTGTTTAGTCAAAAGTGCATTCTACAGTTTTGTTCCAATTTTAAAACTCGGTCTAACTTGCTCTAAAATAATATAACAATATATTGGGTATATTATCATATAATTGTATTTAGCTTGTAGAATTTTCATATACGTATAACACTATAATTATATATTAATTATGTATAATTTTCTTGTATTTACATTTTTATATTTATAGCTACCCCGCTATGTAATATACAAAAAAACTTTAGCTTGACTAGAAAAGAAAAATATAGCGTGGTAGCTATAATGGACCGCAAGCTAAGCTTTAAGTGCAGCTTTATTATCAAAAAAAAAAAGTGCAGCTTTATTGGATGATTAACTTCATCTTCCTAATAGGAGAAAAGTAAACGTATATCAAATCAAAATCAAAATGCTAACCCTATTAATTAAATGTATTGGCTTTTATAATCCCTACTCAACTATATCCCTTAAAATTTATTTGTTATCATTATTTATATATGGTCTAATGCTCTTTAATACCCCTGAATTTGTCCATTTTTGCTAATCTTGCCCCTGAACTTTGTTTGTGACCAATAATACTCCTGAACTTGTCCCAAATTGCTAATGTTGCCCCCGAACTTTGTCTAAACGTACCTCCGGTGCCCCAAAATCCGATGTGGCTGCTGATGTGGCTTTCTTTGATTTTTTAATAGAATGGTATCACGTCAGCAACCACGTCAGATTTTGGGGCACCAAAGATGCATTTTAAACAAGTTTGAGAGTATTATTAGTTACAGACAGAGTTTGGGGGCAAGATTAACAAAAATAGACAAATAGTTGGACCGACTCGAATGGAAAAAACGATGTTAAATTATACTAACTAAAAACTGACTATTTACATTAAACCAAAACAGTATGACTCATGCATAGTCTAATAAAGATAGTGAGTTATTAAAACCAACAACCACATGTGTATCTTCTAGCGCCCGTTGTAAGCTTATGACTTCATCTCCTAAAAAGGTGCATATGGAAAGGACAACAGTGCATGTCATCAAGAACAAGTTTGGTTGGGGTTTGGGTTGGGGATGGGGCTTGGCTTGAGGTTAACCCTTTCAATTCAGGGGTACCGGAGAAACGTTTGAACAAATTTGAGGGTATTAACGGTCCAATTCAAAGTTTGGGAGCAGAAACGGCAAAAAGTGACAAGTTAAGGGTATTAAAGAGCATTCGTCCATAAATTAATAACTAATTTTATCGTAGATGAAATTGAAGTATAAAAATGAAAGCAATTAAATTTACTGATACTTTGTTTTATCTTCATGCCATGGATACAAAGATTTCTGAGGTATCTCACGATTTTTTTTTTTCTTTTATCAAGCTTATGTTCAGCTTGCATTTCATATCCATCCTCAAGTTCATCCGAATGGGACTGATGCCCTTCTTCATCTTCTAGTGCATGATTTAAGTTGATCCTTTTTGTTGTAGACAAGCGATGCCCCTTCAAGAGTGCATCTTTTTTCAAAATTTCAGTCAATCAGATCTACTTCTCATTCTAGACATTGCTTGGTCAAAAGCATACACAATATGGATATAGCGGGTCTCGGAAAGTTTTCTAAAAAACTTTCTCACTCTCGCCAAATTGATGATGGCTGTATATTTTGTCATCAATTTCTTGTCCTTGCATATGAAATTTATTAGCATGGGTATGATATTGATTACATAAGCCGTTTGAGTAAGAAATATTAATACCTGAAGTCATCAAGAATTTGGCAAAAGTCATACATCACAGGGATATTATCTCCGAAAAACATTTCTATGAAAATATCTTTGACTGCCTTATAGTCTTCTCATCTCAATTGAGGTGAAATTAGGCGAAAGCCTATACCAAATACTTAATACTTTCAACTTGTCACCTGACATCACAATGTTGTGCTAAAGTTTAATTCCAATCCTACAAAAATCTCAATCATGGACATGCACAATAAATGTAATGATCGGCCTTAACCATTTTTGGTGCTCGTCTGGCACATAATAATTGATACCCTCATATTAAATGTTTCCATGCGATTATGATTGTGTAATTCTTTCCATACGATTATGTTTTGTCAATCTTTATTTTTGGGCATGATTTCTCCTAATTTCATGGAATCATTTATGTTTTGGTCAGAATTTGAGTAGAATTTGTTGAATATCACATGTTTTTTTTTTAATTATGCAATTGAATGGAATCGAATTATAGAAATGAGTTATAGTTGCTTTATCTTTACAACAACTGTTGATTTTTTATGTGGCAGGGTATTGACAAATTGCCAGGGTTGATGCCACTAGCCATGAACACGCTTTTGTCTCTGTGAAAAGATAAGAAGTGAAATTGAGATTTCATACTTTGAAGTGGACATGGATAAGTGTACATGGACAGTAAACATTGGATAGAATTCTTTGGCTTAGTTATTTCTTAATGTCGGGTAGTGTCAAATACTTTTATATTATTTTGAAATGTATAAGATGTCTTCACTTTCTATTTTATTATGCAACATTTTATTTCTTGATTTCTTTCCATTAAAAAAGTAGAATATTTGTTTATTGAAAGTCAAATCATATATTTGGGCAAGAATAGTCAATTTCAGTCTAAAATTATCAAGGTTAATGCATTGAAAAGATTCTGCCATTTATTATGATACATTGAAATATTCATGAAAATTCAATTTATATTTTGTACTGTAAATAGTAAATGACGAAAAGTCATTGCCACTGACTTTGTTACAATATGTGCATAGTGTTATCATTATGACAATTTTTTAAAATTTTAACAAAATTTTGTTTACCATGATAAATTATTACATTTACCATTATAAATATTCGGCAATTTCTATTGTAACTTTGTTTAAAAAATATAGTTTATGATACTTGGTTTCTATATCCACTAGCATTTCAACATGTGGAATTGTATATTATTTAAAATTGATAATAAAAAGAAATGACCTGCTGTAATAGGTTGCAAACAGGTAAAAGTTATACCCGCTACTTTTTTATACTATAATTTTTATTTGATTAACATATTTCGTCTAAAATTTAAATGAGAAGCTAACACCTGTGTAGATCTATTAGCACATATGGCATCCCTCTGTAATATCGAAAGTTCAGATACACAGAGTGGTGAAGGATACAACTAGTTCCCAATGCAAGCCAACATGAAAAGATTGCACAAATATACAAAGGTTCACTAGTGTCATATCTCTCGGTTTTGTTGACATAATAGATTGCACGTAGTGTTGTACCTATTAACCCTCAGATTTGCGTATGTTGTCAAGCCCCCTTGTAAATAGAGGGTATGCCTCGACAAAGAGCTCAGGTGACATCTTGATCAACCCGAAGCCCCGAAAACCCCAACGACGGCCCCAATTGTTCAGGTAAATCCAACAGAAGGTAGGGACATCTTCTAGTTCCAGCACACACCAACCTACAATAACCATCTCGTGGTTATTCTCCCATTCACCCTCTGGGTCGTAGCTATAAACAGCCACGCCATCTTCAGGGTGATTTTCAAAAATCATTATTTTAGTAATGATTGGTCCCCTGCTCACTGCATGCATCATCCATGTTTGATCCCATGTCTTTCTCACAGAATAACTAGAGGCACAATGGGTGTTAAGAGCATCCTGCCATTCATGAAAACAGGTATTACGGATTGTTGGGAAGAGAGGAGAAACTACTTGTTTTATATCTCTAATTTGGCAAAATGAGGTTAAGAACAAAATAAATTGGGTTACAAAAGGAGCATGGAAAGGTAAGGACTTGATGTTGGGGCTATTCCACTATTACAAACTAAGCAAAAACTTTAAGATGATGAAATCTTTGAGAGAAAATGCTAGTATAAAATAAAGAAACACCCTTACAATTTAGTATCTATATAGCTAACAAATATGAAGAATTCACTAATGTGATTATATTTTGGCAATACTCATAGAATAACATAGCGCAAAAATTTGTCTGAGTGCAGTACTAAAATCTATAATCAGCGTTTTGTGATCTGAATCATGATTATATCTTTACCAAAGACCATACCAAACAACTAGAATCATATATTTGAATTTGATAGAACCACTTCCTAGAATGAAAGTTGTATGAGCAGTAAAGTCTGATCGTATAAGAGCTCGTTCAAATGGTTGAAGAATTCTTACAAAGCGTAATTAGAAGCGTAAATATTACAACGAGGGTTGATTAGAAATTAGAGGTAAAGCGATTGAGACAATGCCAAATTAAACAAAATTATAACACCTTTTCAATCAAGGAAGACAGGGGGAAATCAAAGAGAGAATAAAAGATAAGGGTTCAGGAACTGAAACTTACATGTGACGATGGATTCCAAGAAGGTGATGAACTAGGGCGTTTTAATCAATCAGTATGAAAAGGATCGTTTCTGCTCTACAAACAATTTCTCGCTCAATCTAGATCCTTCTTCCTGGGAATAGCATCGAAATTTCCACTAAAAAACAAGGATTTCGATCTCTCGATACACAATCTGAAGTGAGGCAGAGAAAGATCGTAGATGTAGAAGATGAAGTTTAGTTTTACCGGTATTGATGGGTGTCGATTTATGTTTAGTTTAGGTTTGTGTTTTGTTCGTGTTTTGGATTAGATGCTACTAATTTCGGATTTATTTTGTACTTAGTTTTTGATTAATGAATATTCGGACTTGGAGCATTTGAAGCTATTTTGGATATCTTTTGGAGCTTATATGACGTTTGGAGAAATCGTGGAGACATCAAGGGCATTTTGGGAATTTTCTCCACGTCATCCATTGTTCGAATTTTGGACGAGTCAATTCAACCCGAGATTTTTAGTTTGTCACTTTCCTATTTTAATTTTCAGATTTGTAGTAGGATTTGCTAATTTATTTTATCTTTTTAGTTTAGGATTATTAGATTTATTTTTATGCTAGACTTCCTATTATAAATAGGCTTTAGTTCAATTAGGTTTTTAGCTAGAAAATTGGGAACAAAACGTGATTGCTTGGGGAGGGGAGCAAGAGACGATTTCAAGGCTGGAAATTCCAGCACATCGTCTTTTTCTCTTCTTCATATATTCAATGATATTTCGGGTTTTATTTACTTTAATTATGAGTTGCTAAACTCTTTATCTTTCGGTGGAATTATTTTCAATGGCTATGTTCGAATTGTGAGGCGCGTTTTTATTTGATTCTTTACTCTGATTCTCCTTCTACAATCGGTTATAATTTCATTATTGATTAGGTTAAGGTTTTAAGTTGAATTTTGTCTGTTTGATATATTGTTATTCAATTAATAAATTCACTGGTGTTTTCTTGATTGATATGTGGTAACAAGCGAATTGCTGGGATTCATGATTGTAATTGAGTCTATTAAGTTATTTTCATGTTGGGTGAATTATCTTGATAGGAATTGAATCTTCAGAACTTAAAGCTAATTTTGGGATTGAATCTGTATGTTGGGTACGAGTTATCACATAATTAAGGGTTAAGAAGCACAGAAACTCCTAAAGCATACCGTTTCGGCGTTTCGTATCCGTTTCGGAAATGGAAACTCCTACGAAACGTTTCGGTGCAGTTTCCGCAATTAGAGAAAGTTGGAAACACGTTTATTTAAAATTCGGAAACCGTTTCCCATGAATTTTCTCCAATTAGAAATTCAATTCCATCAAAATCCGAACTTTTTTATCGAAACCAAAAAGTCAAAACCTTTTTTATATTTCTACATTGACAAAACTGTTATAATTCGTGTCTTTGTATTCAACATTTTTAGAGTGTTGTGGTTTATAAACTCATAATACATTGGAAAAAAGCATGCTAAACTTTATGCAACATTTTTCATCTATTATTTTACTATTTTTTCTAAGAATATATTTGTATAAATAATAATTTTATATTTTTTTATTTATAAATATACCCCTATATTTTTATTATTTACACGTTTCCCCTATATTAATTGCATATTGAGTGTTTTTAATCTAATTCAGTAAAAAGATATCAGTTATGATTGACTAATCGACATAGTTGAACTAATTGATTGAAGTGGGAATATTCTTTTATCTGTGATCGATTCGATATAAGCCAGTGAAATTAGTGAAAAGGTTGTTTTATCATTGATTTCTAGTTCTTTACTTTCTTGCTTTTATTAGTTTAAATCTCCAATCTACAAACCCCCCATTTTTACTTTATTGTTTTATTCTTGTTCTTGATCGTTAATTTGAAATAGGTTTAGTTGTCAGTTCTCTGTGGATTCAACCCGACTTACTTGATTGCTACAAGTTAGGAATAATAGAAATTATTTTTGACGATTTTGAATTTTAACTATTGTTAATTAATGGCAGAAAGTCAACACACAAGGCTCCGCAATTTTGGCTTTTTCTGTTAAATATTGACTCAATCTGCTACGCGTCTTTTGTGTCCGTAATCCTTATGCAAATTCCACTACATGACGAAACAACCAGTCATTGTGAAACTTATTTAAATTTTCTTACCAAAAAAAGTAAATTACAATTTCATTGTGAAACTACATGACGAAACAACCAGTCATTTACTCGCGCTAAAATAAAATCTGAATTCTAGAACCCATGTTTGACTTTGTTGTCCTCAAGCTTGTAACTCTTCTTATAATCCATGCATGAGATAACCTCACTTTGATTTTTTCTTCAGAAATATTTATATTTTATATCCATCTATCAACATCAAAAGTCACAATACATGCACTCCCAAATCCATAATAATCATTAGCTCTTAAAGCTAAACAAACTGGTTGTCTATCAAAACAACAAGTTAAAAAAGTGGTTTGGAAAATATTTGGATCATGTATTATACTTGTAATGAATTTTTAGAGAGTTATGATTGGATACATATTTCTCTTAAAATATTTTTTCATGCCATATATCTTTTACCTATCTATTTTTATATAATAAAGTTACAAAATCTTAATCCAATTGAACATAAATCACGATGTGATTTGAATTGATAAGCATACATATTTCCTAACAACTGGAAATGCGATACAGTTCACTTCCATGTACACCCAAAATAGTTGTTCAAAGTTATTATCAATTTGCAGTAGCAATTTGGCCTTCCTTTGCTGACTTTACAATATAGTTTGACTTTTGCCCCCCTATATAATAACCTCCTAACTCTCATCCTATTCTCACATCCATCATTATTTTACTACATTCTCATCTTCTTCTAATAGTTTTTCATCTCTGCAAAAAGCTCAAAACCTCAATTTTTTTAATACTAAAATTTTATAGTTATGGACACAACTCGAACTATTACCACTTTGAGCAAAGCATTGATCTTCGTTCTTGTAGTGTTGGCTTTGGCTTGTTTCCCAACACAAGGGCAAGGCACTCGGGTTGGGTTCTACTCTAGAACATGCCCAAGAGCTGAAGCCATTGTAAGGTCAACTGTCCAAACTCATTTCGGGTCAAACCCTGTGATTGCACCTGGTCTGTTAAGGCTGCATTTCCACGAATGCTTCGTTCAAGGCTGTGATGGCTCGGTCCTAATAGATGGACCCAATACCGAAAAATCAGCCGTCCAAAACAGTGGCATTAATGGCTACAATGTCATCGACGATGCCAAGACCCAGCTCGAAGCTGCTTGTCCTGGAGTTGTTTCTTGTGCTGACATTCTCGCTCTTGCAGCTCGTGATTCTGTTGTTCTGGTAATCTACTTAATGATCTTTCATCAATATGCCAAGAGTTTTTCTACATTTAGAAGAAATTTATCTATATATTTTATTAATTTGCTTGAGTTATATATTAAAATGAATGCAGAGTGGTGGAAGGACATGGCAAGTTCCTACAGGACGTAGAGATGGACGAATTTCATTGCAATCAGAAGCAGCTACTTTGCCTGGTTTCAGAACTCCGGTTGCTGACCAAATCAAATTGTTTACCGATTAAGGGTTGGCCTTGTCGCACTCGTTGGTAAGCATTATTCCTTAAAAACATGGCATCTTATAAATTTCATATATTATATTCTTACATTTGATTGGTTGTAGAAAAAATGCTGAATAATTTTACTATGTTGTTGCAGGAGGACATACCATTGGGACAACATCATGTGCACTGTTCAGTTACAGATTATACAACACATCAACAACTGTTGCAGATCCTTCGATTCATCCGACATTTCTGCCTCAGTTACAGACATTGTGTCCACAGGGTGGTAATGGAGCAACCCGGGTTGCATTGGACACCGGCAGTCAAAACAGATTTGATTCATCCTTCTTTA
>CAOJBJ013853788.1:0-17033 GCA_948291685.1 Euphorbia celastroides | reverse complement strand
ATTCCAAAAAAGTGAGCAACACACACTAAAATTGCTTCAAGTACAAACAAAAAAGTTTTTTAGTTAATTTTCATGTACACGATAATTTTATAAATTATGAAATAAAATATAACTTATTTTCACTTACAGATCTTCTTGTTGTGATGTATTTTTATTGACTTCATATTTGACTGGTGTATAAGGATCTAGGTTTTTATATGCTTCCAAATCTGCAAAACCTGACCTTTCATTCAACACTCTATATTGACATAGGTAGTATGGCAGTATGAAGCTATACATCTCTGCAACTTCTTTTGTTGTCTCTCCTTTTCCTCTATTCATTGCTGAATCATAGAATGTTAGCTCCCTTCTGTTGATGTCAAATCTTATAAGAACCCAATGGTCCCCATTAACCAGTGATGATATGAAGACGTAATCGACATCCTTCCATTTACTGGAACAAGGCATATTCATTCCTTGCATTTGAAAAGCAAAAATGTCATCAATTGGAAATTCTTTGCCTGGATCGAAATTTTTTCAGGGAAAGTTTCTTTCAGATATTTGACCTTGTTCAGAAGATTTTCATCAAAGGCCGCTGTTGTTGAAATGAATGAAATAGTGCCTTTCTTGCTGTATTTCCCCTTCTTTCTTATGTAATACATTATTACATCAATATGTTGTGACAAAAAAATTGAATTAAAATATTTATTCGTATATTTTGAATGTTGATTTCATGATATTAACAATGTTATAAAATGTTATATCCATGATATGTGGTGTTGTATCCTGAATATAAAATGCTTTTATCACCTATATATCATGAATTTATAACATTAGACTTACAACCCTGTCAAGCATTTCTGTTAAGTCAGTCAGACATACGAAAAATGTTATATACAAGATATATCGTGTTACATCGTGGATATATGATGTTACATCTAGGATATAACACGGTATCAGGTGTTATAACACAATACATGTTGTTTATATCCTGGATATAACATGCTTTATCACCTATATATCATGAATTCATAACATTGGACTTACCTCACTGTCGAGCATTTCTTTTGAGTTAGTCAGCCTAAAGAAAAATGATTTGCTGCTCATGTTCAAGATATGGAAATCAAAGGATGGACTGATCAAATCATTCTTTTCATTGTACCACTTTTTTAAATTGCATATCAAATTATAAGGTAGCTGTTATTCCTCTTTCATTTTATTTTAAAAAATCTCGAATTTATTGTGATTTATAACATTTACCTATTTTCCTTTTTCAGAATACTTGTTATCCTCATAAATTTTTTAAATTTTACCAGCAATGGTTGGTCTTTAACGGGCTCCCCTAGTTTTGCAACATCATTCAATATGTATTTTTGAGAGACCTTTTCTTTTGCTGTTGAGCCAAAATGTTCTGTGTAAGGAGTGGAGATATGCTTCGAACGTTGTTGTGTCCTTTTCCTTTTTCCTGGTGGAATCTCCGTGTATTCAACTTCATTGAT
This sequence comes from Euphorbia celastroides, assembly GCA_948291685.1. Lineage (NCBI taxonomy): Eukaryota > Viridiplantae > Streptophyta > Magnoliopsida > Malpighiales > Euphorbiaceae > Euphorbia > Euphorbia celastroides. The sequence goes on along the minus strand of CAOJBJ013853788.1, from coordinate 15,555 downwards.
GGCTTCTTTTCCTTTGGATTTTTCTATTTTGTATTCATTCTGTACATATAAATTTAAGTTTTGGTGTGATGTAACAATAATGTAAATCCATGTAATATTTCAATAGCATGATATAACATTATAAAACATGATTTTATCACAATGTTATATAACATATGATAATAGCTCAAATTTCTTTTTTTTTTACAAATATATATATAGTTGTACTTGCTTTTTTCATTTTGATCTTTTGTTTGGGATTGTTCTCTTCATCTCCAGGTTTGCTCTTTTCCATAAAATCTTTGTTTGGGCTCCTTTCTTGCAACGGATACCTTTCCTCATCCTTTTGTGCACACAAATTTTCTTATCAATGTTTATACATTTGTATCTGAACATATATATTTCATATATATTATTTTCTTGATATATCCTGGATATATCAATGATTTTACAAAAACACTTTGATATCATGTCTGTTATACTCAAATATTATGAATTAAAATTTACTTACCAACCCAAGATCTTCATTTCTATGAACTTCATCTTCATTCCCTGTTTTATCTACATTTCTATTTTTTGTGTTGGGTCATCGTATACAACCTCAAACACTGTTTCATTTTTTTCCTGTTCATGTTGACAAATTTGTAAATTTACTAGATAATTACCAAACAATTACATCAGATTAACAAAATACTTGTTAGGTGTCTAGAAGAAAATTAAGAGACAGTTACAAAATTTACTTACCATCCCAAGTTCTTCATTTCTATGAACTTCATCTTCAGTCCCCGTTTTATCTTCATTTTCCGTAATTTGTATTTGGTCATTGTGTTCAACCTCAAACACTGTTTTATTTTTTTCCTGTTCATGTTGGAAAATTATAGATTTACTAGTTAATTACCAAGCAATTACATCAGAATAACAAAAGATACTTGTTAGGTGTCTATAAGAAACTAAAAGACATATACAATTCAAAATTACTTATCATCACATTTTCTTCATTTCTATGAATTCCATCTTCAGTCCATATTTTATCTTCATTTTCTGCATTTTGTGTTGGATCATTGTGTTCAACCTCAACCACTGTTTCATCATTTTCCTATTCATGTTGGCAAAATTATAAATTTACTAGTTAATTACCAAGCAATAACATCAGATAAACATAAGATACTTGTTAGCTGTCTAGAAGAAAATTAAAATACAGTTACAATTTAGCTATTGTGATTCTAGTTGGTGCTGGTTTTCTTGATACATCCATGATATATCGTGCTTTATCCTTTATATATCAAGGATTCAATTTGAAGTTTTTCTTACTGCATCATGTTCTTCATTTGTTTGCAAATGAACTCTTGATTGTGCATGTTGAAAAATATCAGCAATCCCTATGTCGTCTGTGTTTTCTTCTGTTGTTTCCTGCATTAATTAAATATTAAAAATGTTAGTTATTGTTTTTCTTTTTTTCTTTGTTTTTGAACTACTAACATTATTTTCTGAATATACTTACATGAAATAGAGCTTCTGTTTGGTTTTCATTCTCGGATGTCGATTCTTGAACTATTGGTTTGATTATGTACGGATTCTCATTTTCATCTTCACTGATGTCATCAAGCTTTCCTTCTTCATTTTCTTCATTTGATTCTTTGAGTTGTTCCATCACTTTCTTGATTGTTACATTAGGATCTTCTTCATCCTTACAATATACATCAAATGAGAGAATTTCTGGATTCGATAAAAATTTCATGAGAGCAAGATTTGGAAGTTGATCTTGCAGTTTTGGCTTAGGAACCTTTCTAAAAGGTGATGTAGTATGTGTGGCAAATATAAATTCAGAACTTTGTTCTTCATGCCCCTTTTGCAGTGAAATTCTGGTTTCATCTTCTTTGGTTTCATCAAGGTTTCCTTCTTCATGCACATGTTCCATCAATTGTATGATTCTTTCAGTAGATTCTTTTTGTTCCTACCAATATACATTAATTGTTACAATTTTCTGCATTAGATACAAAATTCATAACATTCAACTTTGAAAAGTATATCTTCACAGTAGTTGCTTACGAACCTTTCTACTAGGTGATGTACATTTAGCAGTTTGTTCTTCATTTTCTTATTCTACTGAAATATTGGCTTTTTCATTTTCCATAAAATTGTGGTGTGGCATATTTACAATTCTGATTTTTTTTTGTCTTTCTGGTGTAGTTTTGCTTTCATCATGTTTCTCCTTATCGTTCTTTCCATGACTCCTTTTCTGTCTCTTCTGTAATTGGAAACTAGCTGTAATTTGAAAATTTGAAAATAGAAATCCAGCATACACCATAATATCGAAATAAAGTGATTTTTACCTTATTTCCATCATTCTTCAATGTTCCATCTAGCTTCTCTTCAATTCTTTTTAATCTTACTATCTGGTCATCCATCTTGTTATTCAGGTTCTGAAATTCTCTGTCGAATAACAATTCAATATTTCTACACAATGTGGCAATTGCTGATTATCCTTGTTCTTCTCTGTTCTTCTCGTTGCTTTTTTATGTTTCTTTATACACCCCTTCTGAGCTTGTCAAGTTTACTGCATCTCGTGCTCCAATTTGTTCAATTTGTTGATGCACAACCATTTGGCTGTTACTAATTTCAAGATGCAAAATATCTTGACTTTCATCTTCTTCTTCTTCTTCTTCTTCTGCATTTACATCCATGAATTTGAGCTGTTGAATAAGAACCATTTTTTAGTAAACGGATTTTTGAACAAACATTTTTATGCTTAATGGTTAGAATTAACTTACTTCTTATTCTGTTTTGCTAAATATGTGTTTTTGTAAGTAATCTTTGGTTACAGTAGTTTTGGCTGCCTCCCACTGACAAATCTTTAGGTGGTACACATTTCTTTCCACACTGGCCTTTTTACACAGTCGGCCTGTGCATGCTCTGCAAATTGAGTAGAACCACACCTGAAAAAATATACGGTGTTCATATAACGTGAAAACAAGATGATATAACATTACATGATATTCATATAATACGATATAACATTACACCTGAAATAGTATTGGGCATCCTTCAAGGGCAATTTGATCTGGTTTCATTATAGTCATTCCAATTTTCCTGAGCTCTAACAGAGTTTTATCGAACACTATATATCCCCACCCAAGCTCCTTGTATTGTCCACTAAGCACACAGTATAAGTAGTCAACAACTAGAATATTGTTTGGTTATTTTCCCAACAGGTAGTACTTGATGAAGTAGATGATGGCAAATGTCATGTTGTCTTCATCACTGATGTCTGTATTGTTCGAAAGAAATTTTTCGATTTCATGCTTTCTCACAGAAACTTTACCAAAGCGCTTCTTCAGAAATTCTTCTCCTTGGCCGATTTTAATGACTTTTGTGTTGTTTGTAGTTGGTGGTTGGAGTCCATAAGTGATGCAGAAAACCTCCATTGTAAACTTCAAAACTTTTCCACAGACTTTTATGTACATATAGTCTTTCTTAGGTGATTTGAGCTCTCTCATCATCAGAGAATGTATCAATTACTTCTGGACATTCAGTTCTGGCGCATGCATAAAGTGCCCAAATACACCTTCTTTGAATTTTTCTATGACTGATGATCTGATTATTTCTTTCATTTTACTAAGGATTGAAAAATCTGAAGTAATATTCATCCTTGCCTGCCAGTATTCTGATTCATTGTATATTGGAATCATTACCTGCATATGTAAAAAATGTCATTATATAATAACACATAATTTGTTCTAAGAATTTGTGTAATATGTTATATCTTGTATGTAACATGATATATCGAGGATACATCATGCTATATCATGGATATATCATGCTATATGATGTTCGTACAACATCACTTTTCCATATAACATATTATGTATTAGATATAACATCAATGTAAAAGCATTCTACTATATAACGAATGATTAATAACATATTGTAGATTCATGGACGATTTCATCTGTTTTTACCATATTTGTAAATGCAAGAACAATTTCATTTGACTTTGACTATTTTCATCATGTAACATCAACATTCCAAGCATAATATCATAGAAAAATACCTTTTCACTGAGTTCTATTGATGTTGAAGACATTGTTTACTTGTTTCTGAACTTTATGGTTTCTTTACAAAATGTGAAACTAGAATCACGTTGGAGACTGAAACAAGATAGGTTGTAGTGAGTAATGTTCAACTTGCAGCACGAAATGTGGTGAATCGGATATTTGTTCGAAATGGAAAACGATATCGGAGAGAATGAGAGGAATGAGACGAACGATAGGGTTTTCTGAGCGGTTTTGATATTTATGGTTAATCAGTAATTGCAAAATCTGTTTTCTGAGCTGATTTGATATTTATGGTTAATCAGTAATTGCAAAATATGTTGTTTTGGCTAATTACAAAGTTGGTCCTTCCTTTTTCTATTTTTGTGTTTGTCTACTTTGGTTTTGATCTTGTCCCCCTATTTCCTACCAATCTATTTTTCCTGTTTCGTTTTTTTGCCTTGTTTTTAATTTTTCTATTTTTCTTTGTTTATTGTTGCTTTTGACTTCAATTAATCTATTCACTTTTTTTTCTTAATAAATCATTATATGCATGATATATCACGAAACATCAATGATATATCGGCGAAATAACAAAAAAAAAAAATACATCTTGGACATATCAATGATATAACACAAATATAACCAGGATATATACATGATATATCTGGGATATATCAATGATATAATACAAATATATCACGGATATATTATGATATATCCATAATATAATATATCCATAATATAATACAGCAAATACTAGGATATATTTTTGCATCTTTCACTAAACCATATATATTCAAGATAAAAATATTGTTCAAGTAATACTGATAATTTCTACTAAGTCTGTAAAATTGTTAACTATACAATCTACTCATTTATACATTTACACTAATAAATGATGCTTTTCAAATTAACTAGTCCCACGATTCAGCAACATTTTTGAAAATATTCTCATGACTTTCTTCATTTCTTTCAAATCTCTTCTTCCCATGGTTGAATAAGCTCAAAGTGAGTCTTTTCCTTTGTAGCTCTACATCAAAATTCTGTGGCATGACTTTTTGCTCAATCATATATCCAATGTAGCTTAATATGAATATACCACTGTCTTTGTAATTTTTGTACTGAAACAATGATGATTTAATTCTCGTACAATATTGAAGAAGTACAGATTGAATAACATATATATTGGCGAAGGGATTTAAGATTATCTTACGTTGTGTCTTGTTGAGGTAGCCCCTCTACAATGTCGTATTTCAGGTTATCAAGTGGGTTTATATTTTGGTAAGCTTCTGATTCTGCAACATCAAATTCATACAAACTATTAAACTTAGCAAAGTAGTACGGTATGACTTTAGCTTTCATCAATGAATTATATATGTACAGCTTCCTTTCCTTCATTGCTAACCGACCTAGAATCCAATGATCTTTACCAACAATCATAGGGAAGAACACATTATCAGCCCATGACCAATCACAGGAATAGTGCATTCCAGCTCCCAGAATCCTTAATAATATTGGATCATTTATGTTAGATGGATTAGTAACCTCCTCTCCTCTCTCTTCAGCAAGTAATATTTCATAGAATTCTTTCACGTGTCCATCAAATTCAGTGTTAGTAGTTGTGAATCTGTGCTTGATCCTGTTACAGAAGTTCCCTTTCTTTCTCAAGTAATATAGGACTAGATCAATGTGCTGCAACATTTAATTAACAAAGATCACTTGAAAACTGTAATATATATACATGATATAATACAATATAATAAGGATAAATACAGGATATATCATGATACATCAATGATATATGCATCATATAATATAATATATCTAGGATAACATTTTTTGTACAATTTGTTTTCTAATACATTACCTCACTGCGAAGGTATTCTCCGATGAAGAACTGTTCAGCCCAAAATGTCTTTGTCTCTTGTTCAACAGTTTTAAATGTGAAGCGCTGAATCGCATCCTTCCCCTTCATGTAAAATGTATCACCCCTATTGAAGATAATTTTTTCATTATGTCAGTTTGTTCCATTCATGTGGATAACATTACAAGATGTTCCTTACTCTTTGTTTCTGAATTCAAGTTTGTCTTCTTCAAGAAATTCAGTTAATTTGTTCATTGCTTCTTCATCCTCAATTTCCTCACCAAGAAAAGCATAGTCATCAAGAACATATTCATCTGAAGAACTCTTATCTCGAAGTTCTGAGCGATTTTTTCCTTTATATGATGTTTTCTTCTTTGTTTCTTTTTGCTGTGTTTTTTCCCTCCTTGTTTGCTGTTGTTGATGTCTTTTTTTGTTACTCTTGTTGCTGCTTTTATCTTATTCTTTACATTTATCAATCTCCTTGTTGAACTTGCTTTTATTGTAGCTGCCCTTTGTAATATTATTCTTCTTTTTGTGGTATACTTTTTATTCATGAGAAAGACATGATAAATTTAATGATTAAAGTAATATTTAATTTATGTTTTACTTCATGAAAATATACATGCGTGTGTGTCTGTGTGTGTGTGTGTGTGTGTGTGTGTGTATACATACATACCTGATTATGCTTTTTCTTTCCTTTAGCTTCACTCTCTGCTTGTCTTTCCCATTTCCTTCCTTTGGGTTCTGGTGGTTGTGATTTTCCATCCTGCATTCATGTTTTAAAACTAATATAAAAATTTAATTAGATTTTGCTAGTTATATATTTATGTTTTGTATGATTTTTCTGTATTTTTATAGTATACTTACATGTTTCTTGCATGCCTCATATTCTTCCACCATTTTGCAAACTCCATCAATAAATTCTAGGTCTTCTTCATCTATCATGAATACAGGTGCCAATACCTGAATATATATTTTGTTAGTGAATATTTGTTTAATAGATTTGATTACACTAGAGTTTTTACTTTTTATGTTTGCAGAGATCATACCTTGTTTTTTAGGACTTTGGCTATTTTCACTTGAGTCATCTGTGCTTTGGGAGAAGAGCTTGAAATTTGGTGTTGGTTTCTTTGCAGAGCATTTCAGCCGATATTCGGAGCACGTCCTTTGTCCTAATGTATCTAGTTGTTGTTCTTGTTCTGCATTTTTTTCATTGATTGCAACTGCTTGTTCTCCTGTTACTTTAAATTTCTACCATTCATTAAGCCCTTTTGCAATTCGTTCATTATTTTCATTCAGTGGTCTTTCTTGTACTTCCTGTTGATCTGTGTTTCTTCCTATTGTGTCATGTTCCATTGTTTGTTTTATTAAAGATTGTAGGATCTCTACCGTTTCTAGCATATCTGTTGCATTGTTTGTTGTGCAATCTCTTCCTGATAATAAAATCATTATATACCAGGTTACAAGCACTTTAATATCATGTATATTATACTCAATATTATGAATTCAATTTTACTTACCATCTCAACTTCAAGTTCTTCAGTTTTAAGAACTGTATCTGTTCTTTTATCTTCTATTGTATCTTCATTTCCTATTGGTCAGCCCCTTCTTCCTCAAGCATTGTTTCATCTTTTTCCTGTCCATGTTGGCAAATTCTAAATTTACTTACTATATGAAATAGTAAGTTATGAAATATAAGCAAGATACAAGTTGAAGTTTTACTTATTGTATCATGTTCTTCAGTTATTTGCAACTCAATTGTTGATTGTGTATTTTGAAGTCTATTATCTTCAGTTCCTATTGGCTCAACATCTTGTTCCTCAACCACTATTTCAACTTTTTCCTGTCCATGTTAGCAAATTGTAAATTTATTAGCTAATAAGCAAGCTGTTACAGTTCATGCTGGTTTCTTCATATATCCTTGATATATCATGTTATAAACAGGATATAAAATCATATATGAATATATCATAAGACAATCATAAAATAATTGCAACATACACGTTGAAGTTTTACTTACTGTAACATGTTCTTCAGTTGATTGTAATACAACCTTTGATTGTGTATGTTGAGTTATTTCATCAATTCCTATATTGTCTGTGTTTTCTTGTGCTGTTTGCTGCAAGAAATTAAATATTCAAATTTTTAGTTATTATTTTTTTTTTGTTTTTTTTGCACAACTAACATTTTTTAAGATATACTTACATATGATAGTTCTTCTATCTCACTAGTTCCTGGAACTAAATCATTTTTTTCCTTTTGATTTTCATTCTCATTCTCCTGTGTCTGTAATTTTGTTAAGATATAGTTATTTTTTACAAAAAATACATGAAAAACATAATATTATTCTTCAAAAAGGGATACGATTGTACTTACTTGTATCCTTGTTTCCTCATCTTCATCTTCCAGCTTTTTACTTCCACCATCATCATCATCTGTCACGTGTTGAATAGGTGACATTTCTTTTCCATGTTGATTCTTTTTGAATGTTTTCTTTTCAATTTCAATGATCTCCAAATTAAGAACCTTCACCTTTAGTTCCAGGTGTTGTTCTTCAATCCTTTCGAGCCTTTTGTTGATTTCTTCAAATCCTTTTTCCATTGTTTTCTTGAGTTTGTTGACTGTTTGTACAAGATATTGGTGGCTTCTCATTCGTGTACTGATCCCTGCTCTTTCTTCATATTGCATTGATACTGGGAATAGAATGTATCCTTCCAAGGGCAAATTCTTGAGTTCTTTTGTTGGTGTGATTTTTCTGATATTCATTTGCATTTGAATTTCACATTATTAAAGTGATATAGATTTATCGAAACTATTTTAAATATTTTTCATACAATGTACCTAAAATAAATAAACTTTATTATGATTTTTGTATTCAGGAATAAGATTACTATAAATGTATCAGAATAAGATTAATAGGATATATCATGAAATATCCAAGATATATCATGATCATAATATATTTTGGATATATCACGACCATGTTAAATCCTGGATATATAATGTTATATCCTGGATATAACATATTATTTCCTAGATATATTATGATATATCAAGGATATATCATGATATATAATGTTATATCATAATATATCACGCTATATCTTGGATATATCCTTATATATAATGTTATAACAGGATATATCACGTTATATCCTGGATATATCACTTTAAACAACACATAACTTCAAGAAACAAACATGGAAAATCAGAAAATAAAGACCAGTTTAAAGACTCATATATTGAACAAAATCGAATAAGAGAACTGGATATATTCAGGAATAAGATTACTATAAGACATATATATATATATATATATATATATCCTTATATATATTTAGGAATAAGATTACAATAAGAGAACTTACATATTTTTCATTCTTGTTGAACAAAGATTTGTTCAGGCTTGTAGACTTGAAGATGGATTTTGTTGGCAGCCAGTGGAAGTATCTCTCCATGAAAACATCTTTGTCAAATTCTAACCTCTCACAGAGTGGTCCCTCACATGCTCCATAGATCTCATAAAACCAGACCTAGAACACCATTAGGAAACCATTTAGAATGTATGAGGTTGGTTTGTCTTTTTTCTCTGTAAGACAATTCTCCCCATGCTGCCTTGGTGTAATTTCAAGAGGACATCGCATCAAAGTACTCTTGTGAAATTTTTTTGATTTCATCATGTCCCATTATTTAGTAGGCTATGAGGTAGACAGTTGCTAATTTGAAGTAGTCTTCATCCTTGTCCATTCTTTCTTTTTTAGAATATGAGTCCTCTATGTCTTTAGAGTTCTTTAATATAGTCTCCAAGTGACACTTGTTTATGGACTTTCTGATTTCTCCAAAATATTTCTTCAGTAGAGGCTCTGATTCCTTTGTCTAGACCAAATTGTACCCATCAATTGGCTTTCCTCGTAGTCCTGATATAAGGATGAAGTGCTCTATTCCAAAATGCAGAGGTTTTCCTCCCACAAGGATGAATAACGACTCATTGTCATTGTGGCTTATCTCTTTTCACATCAAACTGTGCAACAGTAGTCTATGTGCCTTCATTGTGTTATGCCTTATGAACTTGTCAAATATAGATTACTTCATCCTTTCTAGTACTGTATTTGACACATGTTCCTTTATGAATTTTATGACATTTTGGTTTGTTGCTACATAGGTGCTTGCAATATATTTAACTTCATTTTTGAACAATAGTGGATACATCTGCAAAAATAGGGCAAGGTGATTAAATTATCATGTTTGTGTAGTTTTTATTAGGAAAAACACATGTCAAAACCTGCTTATAACATGTTATAACGTAGATTTATCATATTATACGCTGGTTATAACATGTTATATCTTGAATTTATCATTTTATATACATGATAACATGACAAATCAACATTATAAGCTGGATATAACAACTTATGTATATAACATGATAATTCAAGGAAATAAAATGTCATATATTTATAAATTCATAAAATCATGATAAATTCAACGACATAACATAATGGACATAACATGTATTTACCTGATTTACTTCTTCCTCAACGTCTACATGCTTTTGTTTCTGCTTTCCTGTTGATACCTTTCGATTTGTCAAATTTTTTGTTGTGTCTGTTTTCTTCAGTGTTTTCTTTGGAGTTATATCCTGGATATATCATTCGTAACAAGAATATATTAAAGATTTAACATATAATTGCAAGCTAGTTATCATATTATATCTTGGATATATCATTGATATGACATGATATGATGTATTTATAAGGTACTTATCAAGATTATACAGTTTATCGTTCATAAGACAATAGCAATTAATAGTGTAGTTACCTCAATCTCTACTGGTTCTTCTTCATCTGTGCCTGAAGAAATTACTACCTCTTCTATGTCCAGATATTTTGTTTTTCCTTTTGCTGTAGATATTTTTCTCTTTTTTGACCCCCCTGTAGCATCTCTGTTCTTTATTCTCTTATTTGGACTCATTATTTTGTCTGCATATTTGCGATCTACCGTAAGAAACAAAGAAACTGAGTAAGATAAAAAATGTATAACTAGGTTTACTTTTCTTACCATTTCATTTCGGAAAGCAGATTCGCTCGATGATTTTGCTTATACAATCTACTGTGAAATTGAACTTTGAGTGAAATAGCGTCGATCTTGGTTGTAGTTTCGTCCACCTGGATTATGGTTTTCCAAAGGCGAGAGAGAGATCCGTGAAGGAGAATTTGTTTTTCGAGCTTTTGTGAGGCTACAGGATGAGATTGCTCATGTTTGGACTACACGATGAGAATTTGGGCTTGTTTTCAAACATGTAAACTTGGATAGAGGCCCAAAAGATTGGATGTTATATATCAATCACATAACATTATATATCAAATGATATAACATGATATATCCTGTATACATCATTTTGTATCCTTTTTATATCACGTTATATCCAGGAGATATCACGTTTTTCTATTGTTATAATTGTGAATGTTATATGTTTTATGATTTTTTTCACTATAAAATGAGAAAAATAACAGCATATGATAGAACAAAAATAGAAAATTTCAAAGATAACAAAAATGGACTACTACATTAAGAAAAAGACACTTAAACATAAACTGTACATATCAGACACAAAACCTGAAGATTGACATATTCAGGATTCATATTAGATCTGAGTTTCTCTAGAGATGGCATTCCTCATTCATCCTATTTCAAAAAGACATATGTACAAAATAGTGTTCACAGATTGAATTCATTCATCACAGATGTATAAATCCTCATCACTTTCATCATCTTCAGCTTGTTTCCACATTCCATGCTTGTACAAGCTTAGTGCAAGCCTCTTCCTCACTTCATGTTTTTGCTCTTTGATTTCTAGAAATGGCTTCTCTTTGATCGAATATTCCAGATACATCAACACATATACATCGCAATCACTTCAATTTCAAACATATATTTTAATCTAGCAATTCAAATGAAACTTATGCAACTTACAAATGTTCTTGTTATGGAATGGGTGTTTTGATCTCAAATTCCATTTTTGTGTAAGGATCCATTCCCTGGTATGCTTTCAGATACTTTAGCCTTTCTCCCATAGCTATATATTCTTGTAGGTAATATGGCAGGATTAAGCTGTATTTTTCTGCAACATACTTTGTTTTCTGGAATTATGCTCTTTTTTGGAATGAATCATAGAAAATCAACTGCCTTTGGTTGATGTTGAACTGTGAAAGTATCCAATGGTTTCTATCAACCAGTACTGCCATGAATACATGATCGACATCTTTCCACCTAGTACCACATGACATCCTTAGTCCGTTCATCTCATAGGCACATCTGTCATCGAATTTGAACATTTGGTCTTTGTCATACTCGTTGTTCTCAATTACTTGTATCAGTTCATTTGCCCTGTTATGAACTCATCAAACTGCAATGTTGTTGTTGTGAATTTCATATGGATGTCATCATTGTATCTCCCTTTTTTTCTAAGGTAATACATAAAAACTTCCATATGGTGTAAACAAACAAAAATTAAATAAAAATGGTTATTAGCAGTGTTATAATATCTTATAACCTTGGTAAAACATGTTATATTCTTGATATAAAATAATACATCACGGATACATCATGCTATATCAAGGATATATCATGCTATATCCTTCGATATAATATCATACATCTAGTTTATATCTCATACTTACATCGATATCAAGCATTGCCTCTTCTTTTATGAGATTGACAAAAAATGATCTGTATTTCATAGTCATGTAATGGAAATCAAACGATGGGCTGAACATATCAAATTTTGGTGCATACCACCTCCTATCCTTGTATGTTAAATTAACAGATAAATGTTATTGCATTTTTGTTTGTTAAATCGAACAATTTTTGAAAATTATAAACACTTACTTAGTTTCTTTATTATGTATCATTGGTATATTGAGCCAAGTGTTGAAATCTGTCTCTAATTGTTCATCTTGAATCGGTTCTCCTAACTTTGCAACATTATCCATCACATATTTGCCTTTTTCCTTTCTTTTTGGATTTTCTTGTTGTTCTTTTCCTTTTGCAGTCTGTTCATACTATTCTTGTCGTCTCCTTCTTCTTTTCCCTCTTAGGTTCTCAATATATTCCTCAACATCAATTGTTTCTTCATCTTTGCTTTTCTTGAGGTTTTATTCCCTCTGTAAAAATAAAATTCACGTTTGATATGATATACTAAACATATAATAGTCATTCAACATCAATGTAGCATTCGTGTACCATAATAAGATAGAATGCATATAACCCAATGTAACATGCATATAACATTCACATAAAATGCATATAACACTCTCATATTTGTTAGAGAAATACATAACATTCGTACATGTTCTCTTTTGTATCTGACAAGTCACATTAGAATATTATCTTCATCTCCAGGCTTGCTTTCTGCATTTTCTTTGAATCCTTGTTCTGTGCAATCTTCTTGCAAACTGTCTAGGGTTGTCATCAAATTTTTGCATGCGCTTCTTCCAATAGTCCTTATCCTTTTTAGAGATGGAGATCTGTTCTCATCATTTTTCTTGCTTTCCTGTATATTGAGCATATAAAGTTTCAATCAATGTTCAAAAGAAACTTATACTTTATTTAAGAACATTTTTTTTCATATGTAATGTAAACAAGCAGTTTTGGTTTAGCAACCTATGTAGTAGCTGATGGACGCTGCCTGTCAAATGTGAATTCATGAGATTGTCATTCATCTATTTGTTGTTGTGAAATCATTGCTTCTTTATTTTTCTTGAGCCTGACGCTTGACCTACGTACAATCTTGGGTTTAGCAACCTTTGTAGCAGCTGTTCGAGTCTGCCTGTCGAATGTGAATTCAGGAGATTGTTGTTCATCTACTTATTGCTGTGAAATCCCTGCATCTATATTTTTTTTAGCCTCTCGCTTGACCTAAGTACAATTTTGGATTTTGTTGTTGCTTGTTCAGCAGGGTTTTTCTCAGGTTTCTTCCCCTTTTTGTTTCCATGAGTCCCTTCTATTGTCTTCTGTATTTTAACTACGAATAAGTTGTCATCTTAACATTTGAATTATAAATCTGGCATATATAATGTTATAGCCTTGATATAACGCAATATACTCTTGATATATCATGACATATGTTTGATATATTATGCTATATAATTAATATATGATTTTATGGTAATGTCCTCTTAATAAATCTGGCATATAGTAAATATAAAAAAAATTACCTCTGTGTCGTTCTGTTTCATTTGTCCATGCAAAATCTCTTCAATTCTCTAAAATATTTCTGTCTGTTCATCTATTTTATTATTTAGGTTTTCAACTCCTTTTTCAATCTTTGAGACCATCCTTTCCATTAGTTTGAGAATTGATCCTCGTGGATCCCCTTCCCTGTTCTCTTCATCGTTACTTCTTGTTTTGTTGTCTTTTGATTCATAGTCTTCAATGTAAATTTCCACCTCATATTCACTTCCTTCATTTGTTATATACATAACATCATGACTGTTATTTACTTCTAACTCAAAAATCTTTTGCAGTTCTTCAATTGCATTTATCTCTATTAACTGGAGCTGTTCAACAATAATCATTATTGTTACTCAACTAAATTTGAACAAACATTTTTATATGTTTGATGGTTGGAAATAGGTTACGTCTTCTGCTGATTTATTGAATATGTTTATGTCCAATAAACTTTTGTTTATCATACAATTTCGTGCCTTCCACTTAAGAATTCTTAGGTAGAAGGCATTTTCATACGGCTTGATGTTTTCACAGAGAAATCCTGTACATTTTTTACACACTTCATAGAACCATACCTACAAAATTATGTTGTCAATATAAGATGATATAACATTATATAACACTGATTTAACAAAAAAAAAATAACATGGAAACAACACAAAAATTTAATATTTATATAAGTTGCACTAAAACATGAAAAATTAATGGGCATCCTTCAACGAGAATGCTTCCTCATCTTGATTTTGTCTTTCCAGGCTTTCTGAGCTCTTCTAACATGTTTTCAAACACTATGTTCCCCCATTCGATGTCCTTGTACTGTCCACGAAGCACGCAGTCTAGGTGCTCAACATGTAAAGTACTGAGAGGATGCTTACCCATTAAATAATATTGAATGAAGTAAACGATACCTAATGCTAGGTATTCATCTTCAGGAATGTTCGTACTTCTCGAAAGGAAAAGTTTGAATTCTTCCTGTCTCACAGAAACTTTTCCAAAGTATTCCATGAGAAGTTTCTCTCCTAGGTTAGTTTCCTTGATTTCAGTTGCAACTCTAGTTCCTTTTTTCAGTCCAGAGATGAGGCAGACATCGTCCACTGTGAATTTCAAAAATTTTCCAGCAACTTCTATATACATTGCTTGTTCATCAGTTGAGTACAACTCTCTCATTATTAATGCATGTATGAGTTGTCTTTGGACTCTTAGCTTGGGGTGCATCCAGGAAGTACCCAAAAACAGTGTCTTTGAATTTCTGTTATATTATTCTAATGAACTCAATGACTTTATAATCAGAAGGAATAATAACATTTACCATCCAATGTTCTGTCTTCTTATATACTGGTTTCATTTCCTGCATAACTCAAAATTGAATCACGTTTTGTTGTGTTATAACATCTTATATCCTTCATATATGTTAGCACGTTATAACCTGTATATATCATGTTATATTCA
>CAOJBJ013849910.1:0-11090 GCA_948291685.1 Euphorbia celastroides | reverse complement strand
GTAGGCTACAATTCCGTCACGATGCAGGAAGTATGATTCCTTACCATAAAAACCTCACCTCTCATGGCTACCGTGCCCTTGTTTTCAGGTACGTACTTTTCACTAAAAACCGACAGTTCGGTAAATGAAACATTTTGTATTCACGCATTGTGATGTACAGTGGAGATCATGACATGTGTGTGCCGTACACGGGAAGTGAGGCATGGATTAGGTCACTTGGATATAAAACTACTGATGCATGGAGATCATGGATCGTTAATTATCAAGTTGCCGGGTGATTTTTGTAATTTAATTTAATTAGAATTGATTCATAAAAGAACTCCATATTTATAATAACAGTATATGGTGAAATTTTTGTGTTGCAGTTATTTGCAACAATATGAGAAGAACCTTACATTTCTCACCATCAAGGTTAGTGATATATGCTAATTGATTAGTTTTATTAGATTATATAATAATTAAGTAATAAGAAGAATAACAACATAAAGTCATGAGTTTGATCCCATAGAATTTCGTTATAAATTTTTACCTGTAATTTGTGTAAGTGCAAAATGACTTTAAGTGATTAAATATTGTAGGGTGCTGGGCATACAGTTCCAGAATACAAGCCAGAAGAAGCGTTACATTTCTACACTCTTTGGTTAGATGGATTAGCAATTTGATAAATTAATTAATTTTAAATATCTCGAGGCCTAACTTTTATTAGCATATATTTATATATAGTTTCAACCCCATTGAGGACAAAACAACTCTACTGATTTATGCATTGATAAAGGGTCACTATATTTTTCTAGAGCAATGCACGTCTAGTATTGACTATTGAATTTTTTTGACTGAAAAAAGTTGCGTTCAAAAGTTATCAGAAGCAATAGTATCGAATAAAATTGAATGACTTTCATATTTCTTTTAAGATCCACTAATTTGAACAATAATTATAATTGTTCAGTTATTTAAAGCTTTTTAGAACATTAGCTGGTAAAGATATTAAACCATGTCTCGTATGGACATAAAGATTCGTTAACACTTAATTCAAAATTGTTAAAAAACTTTGAAGCATTTAAATCCTCGCAAGCGAGACTTGTTGTCTCGAACATTTGTTACATAACTTTCATCTATATAAATAAAAAATGTCCTTGTATTAAGAGCATAAACATTTATCCTGTAATATTATAAGATAACATTTATCAATGTCATTCAATAGTCGTGATTTTAGCCCACAAGATGGGATAGTGACAATAATTCTTTCATATAAATCCGTCAGCAAAATTTCCAAGTCAATTCACAATGAGCTTCACTATTGACCTCACTGTTAGCTGTATTTGGTTTCATTATCTTACGAAAATTACTATCAATTTCTATGATAACTATTCAAAATTGCTCCCTATGGCCTGCCCTTAACATTTGTATTCGAGTACACTATTTACCGTTTACCCCTAGAAATAGAACTAAACTATAAACAATTGTGAGATATTTCATGCACCAAACTATCTTTCACATACAACTCTAAGAATTGAAATAAAACATCATAGTTATGCAACTAATTTAATTGAAAATAATAGGCATGCAAATTATAGTATTTAAAGTACATAAATAAACACTTAATTTCATATAGTCTAGAAGGTTATTATATTGTTCTTATACCATCTCCCTCGGCAATACCGTAGCATTTGTCTTTCAACATTAACTAAAGTGTCTTGGACAAATATTTTTGTCCCTAATTGCAAAGTCAATTTCTTGTTTATTTTATTTTTTATAACACTTTTTTATGTTTAAATTCATTGAAACCATAGATATTATATCCAAACTCAATTTGTCATCTTCCTTTTTTTCCAACTCTATTTAGCCATATTTGTGACGAATGCAATTTGGAACTCTCACAAATGGATATGGCAAAAAGAAAACTCAATTTTCTCTTTGTTATATCAGTTTTGTTGGCTTTGACATTAACTACTAAAGCAGCTCCAAAGGAAGATCTAATCACTCAAGTCCCGGGCTTCAATGGAACTCTCCCGTCTCCACACTATGGCGGGTACGTAAGCTTCAACGAGAAAAACCTATACTATTACTTCATAGTATCGGAGAGAAACCCGGCCAACGATCCTGTGGTTCTATGGCTCAATGGAGGTCCTGGTTGGTCTAGTTTTGACGGTTTTGTCTATGAACACGGTATGGTACTCACCCGAATAACAGAAAACAAAACATTGTGTTGAGTTGTTTATGTTAATGTAAGATTTATTGTGATGGTATAGGACCATTCAATTATGAAAAAGGGCCACAAAAAGAGCTTCCCAAAGTTGCATCTCAATCAATATAGTTGGTCCGAGGTATACTATTACTATACCATCACTCTACTAATACTATACTATGGTATAACTATAACATTAGTTATATAACACTACTATAACATTACTAATACTATACTATACAATACTATACTATACTATACTATACTACAAAATTCTAAGGTATAATTATATTTTGCAGGTTTCAAACATAATATATTTAGATTCACCATGTGGAGTTGGCCTTTCTTACTCAAATAACACAAATCATTATCAGACTGATGATTGGAAAACTGCTGCTGATACTCATACTTTCCTTCTCAAGGTACATATTCTATAAAATAATAATATTTCATTATTCTTACAAAAAATAAAAGTATCATTACTTTTGGAATTGCAGTGGTTTCAATTGTACCCAGAATTCTTAAAAAATCCATTTTATATTTCTGGGGAGTCATATGCTGGAATTTATGTGCCTACACTTTCTTATGAAGTAGTAAAAGGTAAACATATATATTCATATACTCCAAATATAACCATCAATACTTCTGTCTTTAACATTATTTCATATTTTTCGCTTTCCAGGAATAAATGCTGGAGCACAACCAGTCATCAATTTCAAGGTTTCGTACTTTATAACTTTCTTATTAATTTGGTTACAATATTAAATAAGTGAAACACCTTTGTTGTCACATTCACCATTATATTGATGCAGGGTTATTTGGTGGGCAATGGAGTTAGTGGAACTGATTTTGATGGAACTCTAACATCCCTTGTTCCTTTTTCGCATGAAATGGGTCTGATTTCTGATGATATTTATGAGGTATAACTAAATAATTGTTGTAAAAAAACATCGAGCTAAGACACCACGAAATCAATTGGAAAGTCGATTCAAAGAATGTTAAATTTTGCTGCAGGAAGTGCAAGCTAATTGCTATGGAAATGGCACCGAGAATGGCTGCTCCAATGGCATCGACAAAGTTTACGAGGTAAATTTTTATTTTTTGCAGTTTCCCCTTCGGTTATACTAAAAACTTATAACTGTTATTGTATTCTAACTTCTATAATGTTGTGGTGAAATATATAGGCAATTGATGGACTAAACATATATGACATATTGGAGCCATGCTACCATGATCCATATGCCTACAAAGGAAACTCAAGCTTGCCACCGAGTTTCCAAAAGCTAGGTGAAACCGAGAAGCCGATGAAGGTTCGAAAGAGAATGTTCGGGCGTGCTTGGCCCCTTAAGGGTCACCTCCAACCCGGCACTCTCTGGCCCGAACTCGCCGATCAATACGGCTCTGTCTTGTGCTTCGTAAGTCTTTCGTTTCTCCCTAATTCACAAACATCTGTATTCCGAGTTCAATGCAAATAGTCCTAACAAGATCTATACAAATTTCAGAATGATGAAGTTGCTACAGCATGGCTAAATGATGAAGCAGTAAGGAAAGCAATTCATGCTCAACCGGTAAGTAAATCAGTAAAAGTTTGCTACCTGTTCCACTAAACATCCTATAGAAGGGCCATAGATGAGTTATAGGCAAACTACCCTGATCGAATTTATGACCAGTTAAACACACAAAACAACTCTATCATAACGACAATTTTGATGTTGACTATAATCATGATCATACAATAGGTTTCAGTAGCCGGAAAATGGGAATTATGCTCAAGTAGAATTAGCTATGCAAGATTCAGCTCAGGAAGCATGCTTCCTTATCACAAGAACCTAACTACTCAAGGCTACAGGCACTCATATACAGGTATTATTACCCTCTCAGAGTTTTTAGCACGAAATTCAAAAACCAATTAAGTATGCTTGAACATGAATTTTGCAGTGAAGACCACAATACGTGTGTACCATTTCCCAGGACTCAAGCATGGACAAGATCACTTGGGTACAAGATAGTTGATCAATGGAGGTCTTGGATCTCCAATGACCAAATTGCCGGGTAATTTTCATTCCCATTTCATACTAAACCCCTTAAATAATCTCAATAATTATCTAATTGTACTTTAATTAACTACTAATTCCAGGTATTTGCAAGGCTATGACTATAACCTCACTTTCCTAACTATCAAGGTTCGATAAATACACTCTAAAACACATTGAAAACAGTCTCGAAATTCGCTAAGTCATTAACCGATGAATGCAGGGAGCAGGCCACACAGTTCCAGAATATAAACCAAGAGTCATTGGACTTTTATAGCCGTTGGTTGGACAATGCACAAATCTAACACAATCAAGAGACTCCCTCAATTTCAGCTCAAGCATTTAATAAAAACATGCTCCTTTCCCAGATTTCACCAGCAAAAAGCTTATTTGTTCTGTCTACTCGATGTAACTCGAGAACTAAAGTATCATGTCTTAATTCCTTTTCTGATAAACAATGATATGGAAAAAGTTCGACACTTTGGCGACTGATGCTTCTTTACTAACACAAAATAGATCACACATGAACAATATGAAAACCCCGAATCCAGAAAACACAAAAAAATGACGGAGAGCGCATTGGATTTTACAAAATTCCAATTTCTACCCTAAAGAGAGAAAGGATGTTTTCCCAGGAACTAATATAGCCAGGCCAACCTCTCAAGTTCAATTTCTTTGTAACATTTTCAACGACCCTATGCAATATTATTTTCCTCCGTTCTGTGGGAAAATGAACCATACAGAAACAAGGAAACCAAAAGAATCGAAATAAATATTGAGAAAATTCAGTACTAAAAGAAAGTATGAACCTTTTTATGGGTATTTTTCGCCCTTTGCCTTCTTATCCTCTTTACCAGGCGTGAACCTTGGTAAATTTAACAGGGTGTTGACTCGGGAGACGCCTTCAAGAGCAGACCATTCGATTGCATGATCTGGTTGCGTTGTTTCTTGCTTCGATGCATCGTCGTCTGAGTTTTCTTCCAAGACTGCATCTTTACCGTTTCTTAGTGTACCCGAGCGACTGAGTTCAGTCGGAGTGGAGGAGTTGTCCTCTTTCAGATCAGGGATTTCGAGTTGCTTGACCGAATTAGGATGGTCTTTGGTAATGCTGGCAGTTGATGAGGTGTTCGAGTCAAGAAAGAGGCAGACAACTGCACAGTCATCCACTTTAGAGGTCGGGTACTTGTATCTCCAGGCTCGAACCGCTGACTCAACCAAGGCTCGGGCTGCAGTGGCTCGGGATGGGGCAGATGCTACTATGTCAACTACCTCTTTATTTGATAGAACATCCCAAATCTACAGTTGAGCAAAATGACGGTAAATTGCAGAAAAAGGAAAAACCGTGGCAATATACTAAGAAGGCCAACCCATCACTGACCCCTGAAATTGGCCAAAACAGCTGACTGTCATTTGTAACCAGTTTCCCTGAACGCCATGTGTCAGCTTCTGGTGGTTTTTTACTTTTAACTTGTCCAAAGACGTCATTCTTCCAATTTTCTCTCTCCAATCAGAAGCTAACACTGACATTCAACAGGAAGCTGGTGCGCTTTTGCAAGTTTAAGGGGGGCAATGGGAAGCATTTCAAAGTTCAGGGGGCAGTAAGCAAAATGAGACAACTATAAGGAGTTGATCATGAACTTGTAAGTCCAGTAGCTTACCCCATCAGTTGCCAAGACTATGAACTCATCCTTGTCACTTAGGCGACGGCACGATATATCGGGCACAGATATAAGGCCGAAATCTTTCAGGCAAAAATCTCCAAAAGCACGGGCCATGGCAAGGCCAGGGGAGTCATTATTTGGCAGCCAAACTCGAGCTACCTCAGGTTCATCATGAAGAGCAAAAACACGCCCTTTACACTTTCGAATTCTTTCAGCTTCAGCTGTAAAAACCAATAAAAAGCAAGAATATAAGCTACAAGTACAACTCATCGGTTTCATAATTAAAAAAGAAAATCATAAGGGATTTTACCCGGAAGATTTGGTTTAAGATCAACTGTCAGCTGAACTGCAAGAAGGGAGTCATCCTTGTCTCGTGTACCAAGCACCGCTCTAGAGTCGCCAACATTACCAACAACAAGATACGGACCCTAGAAAAAAAAGCCGAAAATTTCATCGAAAAACATTTAAGGAATTACAATAACTCATGAGAAAATGAAATTTTGAAGCACCTGCTTGATCAATGTGACTGCTGTTGTACCACTGCAAAAGCAATCAATATTACAGTGCATCCTGAGTTCTCGGTCCATGACTTTGAAAGCCTTTAGGAATGACTCTTTCAGAGTCTGAAAAATGTCGGGGGTTTTCGAAGATTCCTCGAGATCAACTGAGGCTCTAGAATCCTCTTCAGTAGAGACAAGGCTGGTTTCTTCGGTATTAAGGCTTATCTCTTTAAGGACATCTTGGCTCGTTATACTCAACTCCCAGTGAGCACTGAGTTTCAGAGGAAGATGATCTCGCACTCTTTTAGCAACCATATGACCAAAGGGACCATGACCATCAAAAACACCGCAAAACACAGTATCTGTTCTCGACCCGAAATTCTGAAAAATACGAAATATGCACAGAGAATTTTCATTACATCAAATTATCTAACCAACAAATAAACATATCAAACATAAATCACTAAGTTCCTTTCATTTCGATCTTAATCGCTTCTTTTCGAGTTAGCTGATTCATGTAAAGAAGAGTCTATTTTCGAAAAAACCTATTTTCTCCGGCTTGGTATCTTCAAAACATTTGAAATGTCTGTTCATACCTTATAGGCATGGAGACCAATAAATGCAATTAAATCAACATCTTATCATAGATTGATTTGCTAAAAGGGAGACAAACCGAAAATGTACCAGTTTTTATATATATGGCAAGAACTTTACTCAAAGCATGTGGAAAATTGTACGGAATGGCAAAACGGAAAAAGGAAGGTTCAAACTATCACTATAGAAGGAAAATATATAAAAATAAGATGAAAATACAGAAAATACATGCAATCTATATCAAATTAAACTGAGTTATAGCAAAACAAAAATCGAGATTCAGCACATTGAGGAATGTTTGAGTTCCAATCCCTAATTCTTGATCATGATATTCAACCTAAAATCGCATGAAACAGATCAAATAGCGTTCGAATTTGAATATCAAGAAAAAGACTTTACCTCCCAAACAATCATGGCATCTTGATTGGTCCCTTTCTTGCCTTGTTGAGTGAAAAGCGAAGCTATATCGCTGGAGCCATTCAAGAACAACCGGCCAGGAATCCTGTGCAAGGGCTCATCTCTTCTATAGTCAAAGGAAGAATATCTAGAGCCGAGTCTCTTTTTCGAGTTCTTCCTCTTCTTAAAGGGGGAAGAAGGCGAACCAGGGTGAGGGCTCCTGCTTTCTGCTGATAAGCAGGACCCCATCCCCAGCGCCCTGATTATACCTAATATACACTCCAGACCACCCTCACAGTAATTCCCACTGTTTTCAGATGACCGATCCGTGACACCCGAATACTCGAAATCCCTAAGTTTTTTGCACATCAATCAACTAAAGTCAAACCCTTTACAATATATCACAAAAAGGACCAATCTTTGAAATCAAACCAACTAGAATTCACCCTGAATTGACAGCCTAGGTATTGCTCTGATCTCTCATTTACACATGAAACCTCTCAAGTTCAACAATCTGTGAACAACAAAAGGAAACTGTGAATTTTACCCTTTTGAACTCAGTGCCTGAAAGTAGAACACAAGCCTAGATTTCCCTCTAAGCCGCACCCGAAAAGCTATGAATCATACAATTTACCATTAAAGCAATAAACTTTGAGTCCATTTGCTGAAGCTCTAAGCAAAAGACACTTTCCAACGATTCCTGTTGCAGTTGAAACCGAAAGACAATAATGGATAAGAATCTTCTCTCACTTTCACATACACAAATATATAAAAAATACTAAAAAGATTAAAAAAGCATCAAATCATATAAAAAAAAGCAGCAGATCTATCTGTTACAAACAAATCAACAAAAACAACACCCCTTTTACCTAAATTGACAATTATGCTCGCCAACCCTCGATTCAAAGCTCCCCCAAATCGCCAGCCCTAAAATTCAAAACCTAAAAAGCAGCAATCTTTGTCCAGATCAAGCTCGGATAAACCCAGATTGAATCAAAATAGGGTCTAAAGGAGCAAAATTGAACCCAGAAAAACAAGTCCAGTCCAATGCCGAAAAGGGTACGTCAGTGGTTTGATGGGGGAGAGATGGAAACTTTCTAGAGAGAGAAAGAGTGAAATGTTAGAGAGAGGGGAGGAGAAATGAGAAAACGAAGGTGGGTTTATAGGAACCACTAGCAGCATAAGAGAAAACAAATAAATGAGCAAAAAAGACCGCTATTGCTAATGACTTTTGGATAGAGAGATTAGAGAGACAAATCTAGAGAGATAAAGTAGAGAGAGGATTTGTGTGTCACAATCTCGGAGTTTCAGATAATGGTAATTAGTTGGTAAGACCTTGGAGAGTTTTCTTTATCTAATTGTTTATCAGTTTTGGATTATTTTGAGAGTGCTTAATTTTAACAAGTTTGCCATTGTAGGTGTAGGCCATAAAAATGTTTTTTGATCAATGTAATGATAATGGGTGAAAACGGGAAATTTTTGCTGAAGAGCTAATTTTAGCTGTGAGATCCTACTTTACATAACAATCTAATAATAATGAAAAAATAGCCTTAATTATCCATGAATATTTTACTAATGTTTAGTGAGTGTTCCAAACAAATAAAATGAAATATAAATTTGTATGGGAATTTTTCAACATAGAGACTTTTCGATATTCGTGATTAGTATAATTGTGTTATTAGCGAAACTTGCAAAGAAAACCAATTGACCAGCTATACATTCTCGAACTTCATTTGATATAACGGTCACATCTTTTTTTCTCAGTTTTGATGTTGCCACTTTAGGCACGTCGTTTTAGATCTTCAAATTTCACAGTTGCTCGAGCAATCAAAGGGAGAGCTAATGGTAAAAGCAGCAGCATGCTTCGATTTTACACTGACGACACTTTAAACCTCAAGATCTCTCTAATAGTAATTTTAGTTATGAGCCTTTGCTTCATTCCGTTTGCTATAACTCTTCACATCTTTAACGAGTTTTACGAAGGTTGACGATCAACAAAATTTGAATCAGTAAATGTTGTTACTATCTTTTATCTTTAACTAGAAATTGAATCTACCAACGTATGGTAGCTCAATTGGTAGAGCGGAGCTGTAGGTGATCTGATAGTCACGGGTTCGAATCCCACCACCCGCTGGGAGATTTTAAGCCTTAATCCGCAACCCGGTCGAGCAGGATTAGTCGGATCCCGTCAAAGGTGGGTTTGGAATACCTGTGATTATTACCAAAAAAAACTGGTAATTGAATCTCATAATTATTTGATAAGAACTTAGTAGATATTTGGTAGGTATATGGTAAAAACAAAAAAATATTAAACTATAAGTATATATGATAAAAACGTATCGGAATAAACTCAAAACTTACAAAAAGTTATAAAATGCAAACCAAAGATAATGAGATAAAAAATATATATATTTGTTACTAAAACCCCACATTTTTCGATCAATAATAAGTTGAAGTGGAGTTGTTATTAGATACATTTCACAACTAACATTTATGACATTATTATAACATGAAATTAATGATTTTAATTTAATTTCACAAAACTATAGCACGTGATGATACATAGCATACAACTCATCCTTATGTGGGACTATGTCCTGCTTCTGTACTGTATGCCCTCACATTGTGGGCCCTTTTGTGAAATTAATCTAGAAACTTCTTTTGTTCTTATCCCCATTTTATAAAATGGTCCTTCTACTTTTATATATTTCCACATTTAGTCCTCTAATATTTTGTTTCCAAACAATTACTCTATAGTTATAAAATTAACTCCAAACTCCACATTTTATGTTGTATTGTAACATCATCTAACCAACGTATGATACAATTTTTTTTCACGAGAAACTAAGTAGAGTCCATCACGATACCCATTGGTCAGAAACATATAAAACTATATATAAAAAAACAGATAATTGTACATCTTTACATTAAGCAATGGTTCGTATATTATACTTATGATAGATGTTATATATTTTTGAAAAACAAAAAATTTGGACCATTTCTCGATTTATGCATGTCATATATAACATAAATCATTTATAACAAGAGTAGATGGTTAAAAAGGCCACTAATGCCTCGACTAAACGAGTCCAAAACTTTGTTGGAACAAGGTTAACATAATTTATGTAACATGTAAATTTAAAGAAGCAATGAATTTGTTAAGATAATTACGCTCGTATATGATATTTTTACTTTCTAATTTTATAAATAGCTCGTATGTAGATTATGATACAATCATTCACGCTTTATTTTCGATATAGCATTATCTTCACATAGAGACGTTACAACTTGATATTATAATTAGGTGTTTTTATAAGTTAAAATACTTGATTTAAAGATAAGGACACTAATCATATATATCGATAGCTATCCATTACAAGTCAATCTTTTTCTATATATTGTTATTTTATATGAAAAAGAAGCCAAGTATCCATGATTATTGATAATATGATCCACTAAAATTAATTTGGCTATATTGTTTATTTAATGATATTGATGTTATGATTGTCTTAGAGATATGTATAATTATATTTGGACACGTATTAGTATGCATGGCCCTTAACGAATATACCTCTGCGAATAATTAAATTTCATATGTGATTATGATCAATTGAATTAAATTGATATATGTTGATATTGCTCGACTAAGTAAATTTAATTATTGATATATGTTGGAGTTCATAAATTTATATTTGAAGCAAAATGTTTGTTATATTAAATG
>CAOJBJ013848613.1:0-13579 GCA_948291685.1 Euphorbia celastroides | reverse complement strand
GCGTGAGATTATGTCATACAATTTTTCAATATGGGAAGTTATATGTCCACCCTTAAATGTCAATTTACTCTTTTTTTTACCAAGAACCTCGTTTGCGTTTGGCCTAATAATCATCATCTTTATCATCATCATTGTTTTTTGTTTTTGTTATTTAGTCAAAAGTTGAATAAAATTATTTAAAAGTACACTATTGGTTGTGTGCCAGTGGTAGAGAATGGCCTCATCTTAGCTAGAATGCAATCTGCCTAACATCACTTTTATTTTCTTCATATTTGAAGCATATTTTAAATTCCATCTGTTAACATTATCATAAGCTCATTCCATTAGGCGATTTTCCATTGGAAATGTAGTTGTCTAGCCTTTCTAATCCTTTATGTTAAATAAAATAAAAAGTTTCGAAAAGCA
Source organism: Euphorbia celastroides (assembly GCA_948291685.1). Classification (NCBI taxonomy): domain Eukaryota; kingdom Viridiplantae; phylum Streptophyta; class Magnoliopsida; order Malpighiales; family Euphorbiaceae; genus Euphorbia; species Euphorbia celastroides. The sequence goes on along the minus strand of CAOJBJ013848613.1, from coordinate 13,174 downwards.
TTTTCGAGTGTTGTATTGCTCATTTTTATTTTATAAATCAAAAGTTCTCCATTTTAATGTAACCGCAATTGTACAATTTCTTTTAATTCCTTTAGAAATAGATGAAATAAGAAGTTAAAAAACACGACAACCATAATACTCCAGTCAAGCGTCGCTTTGAATGAAATGTGAACTTGAGATTTAAGTACACATCAAAAATCATATAAATTTTACACATCAATGACATAACTACACAAATTATTATTATACAAATCTCTTCGAACCGTAGTTGATTTACATTGATATAAAAATATTGAATTTGGAGTAGAGCTTATCCACGTTGATATCACACATTAAAGCTCGTTACTGTAAAACCAAACAAGTAAAAAATTTTTTATAAAAAAGTAGAATAAGTTAGACCATATCCAATCGTTATTTTAAAAAACTTTACTTTAAACTCTATTTTTATATCATTTTCTCTATTTATAGAGTTGTTACTATAAAGTTACTCCAATCGTACTCTAGAAATGGAGAAATGTATGAGATACTGTGTAGTTGGAGGAAATATAGAAAATACCTACAATGAAACCTCTATAAATTAATATAGTTGGGACCGGAGAATTCTATTAATTTATAGCGGTATTAATTTATCCAAAAAGACATTCATGAACACTAGGTCATGATTAATGATCTTGGTTATCATAATAAGATGGATGTTAATAGTCTTTTAGACTATCCGGGTGAAAATAACACATGTTCGGAGATACAAACTTTAGAAGAAACTGCAAATTCCATTCTTGATAATAATGTTGAAGATGATGTTCATGACGATGCAACCCCAATGGAGCTTGTTACTCGTAAAGAAGCACTCAACTCATCAAACATACTTAAAAATTTTCTTATACAATTTGAAAATATTACATCGAAGCTTTTGGATGCAACGAGGAAGATTCGAGATTTGCTTCAAAAGGATTTAAATTTTAAGAAGACGCAAAGTACAATAGAATCATATTTTAGAAAACTGTAATATATATATTTAAGCCAAATGCATACAACACCCTCCAAGTTGATAAGAAAAACCGAATTACACCCTCAAGTTAGAAAAGGTCCTATTACACCCCTCATGTTGGCAGAAACGAACAGATTCTGCCCCATTGACACGTGTCAACTTCTGATTGGATTGAAAAAAATAAAAAAAATTTACATCTTTGAAAATTCAAACCAATCATATTTTGACACGTGGCATCGGTGGGGGGTAATTGGTTCATTTCTGCCAACATGAGGGTATAATAGGACCTTTTCTAACTTGAGAGTGACATCGGGCTTTCTGTGCCAACGTAGAGGGTGTTTTTTACGCATTTGGCCATATATTTATATATAAACACAAATAATGAATTATTAATTTATAATTTTGTTGGGACTACATATTTATAAAGGGTTTTTCAAAAAAATTATTATTTTATTGAATTTGATCATTTTTTGAACCGGTCCAAGTCGCGACCGGAAATTTTTTTTATTAATAGAGGTTATTAATTTAACGAGTATTAATTTATAGAGGTTTTACTGTATTTTTCGGGCAAATAATGGTTCTCCATAATAGAGTAATCTCTATTTATAAAGTAAATTTCAATCCAACAGTACTCTATATCTCTACTCTAAGAATAGAGAATGTATATATATATTTCCTTTAAATATAGAGTATGTTATACATTTCTCTATTTTTAGGTGAAAAATAGCGTTTGGATTAGTGTTTTTTAGAGTAACAATTGGACATTCCGTTAAAGTAGAAATATAGAGTACTATGAGATTGATTCGAATGTCCGAAGTGAATGCCAATAGCCCTAAGTTTTCCAATATAATTTACACTTCCTTATATTTTGACTTCATGTAACTACAACCTCCTTGTATTTTATCTCTGTTGATCATTCAACACACTGACTTTGCTAACTGATATTGCGCAATTTTGTTGATAATTTCTATTTTTCTCAATTTTTCCAACAATCTTAAAGGATACTCCCGAGTATGGTGAACGAGTTTGTTATTGGCATAGAGGATGAAAATAGAAAGAACAACAAAGTAACTGAGTGAAAGGAGATGGACTCAAATGCTATTGTTGTGGAGGTCAAATCTTATTATATAAAAGGTACTAATCTTATCATGGGTTCAATCTTAAAGTGACAAAACTTTCAAATAAATAGTATGTTATATGAGTGAAACATGGTCACCATACTCATTAATGAGGATTAGGGTTGTGAAAAGTGACAATCCTACTCAAGGTAAAGTTATAATCGATGGTTCAAGTAGATGGCATTATTATTTGTGGTCATTTCACAAGTAAATATGGTGACTAATGTGGATAAGTGATTAATTAGTGAGGAAAAATTCTTCTCAAACTCACATATGATTAAAATTATAACACGTAATGATGTGTATAAGCTTTTTAGGCGGAAAATAGAGTGAAGGTCACTTTTTGAGTTCGACAAATATAGTGTTGGAATGAGATATATGAACTATGATCTTTTTCAACTTAACATGTTTTTAATTTGATAATTTGTAAATTGTTTTGATTTTGTTTATATTCAATATGTGATATTTGTTTTAACAAATTATTATTTAGAAATGTGGGGGTTTTCTTATTGAATATAATGCTGTGCTTGGAAATAATTATTTGGAAACAAAGAGTACATACTCTTCGTGAACATTTTTCTACAAAAACTAAATATTTCTTATCTTTATGGTGTTCCGAATGTTGTTCTAGTAGCACCCATTTGAAAAATAACTTTCTTGTAGAAAAGCAAGTGAACTTGGAAGAGAAAATTTTAGAGAAGTCTAAAATTCAACCTAAAGATGTTAAAAAGTGCTTTTCAAAATTTGAGTTCTGATGCGGTGCAATATGAGGTGTTTTATAGAGTATGGAAACATTTGGGAGTAGATAAGTTTTTATGTAATTCGAGCCAAGTACCTAATGAAACTTTTAATTAAGTTTTATTTTTGAAATTGATATATATGTGTATACTAATTAAACATGTGAATTAATATTTTTATTTATATGATATGATTATTTTTAGTCTGAGTATTGAATCAATAGAATAATGATACTCTTATCACGTGGTTTAACATGAGAGAAACCATTGTAATTTTGAGTATGAGAATTATAAGGATGAAATGAGAGTGTCTTGGCAACACAAGAACACTATATTGAGAAACTTTGTAAGAAGTTTGAATTTATGATGTAAATCATGTGTATCTCTTATGGTTTAGAAAAATAAAAATTCGTAATCAAGTGGCTTGACCCAAGTGTACACATATTATCTATATAATTTCTTGTAATTGATGTATGTTTGCAAATTTTTTGAGTGGTACCATAATATGGTATTCTATATTGTGGATATACATTGCATATGAATAATACAATGATGTACATTGGATTCTTAATATTAATGTCAACTAAACTAATTATGATATAGTTAGTTGCTTGAGAGTTGACTTATATTGAGAATTTATGATATTTATTATTAATGAATTTCTTACTATTATAAGTATATATACAGAGGTGTTGAGCGAATCTTTGATGCATATGAGAAGAAATTCATTTGTGGTTAAATTTTTCACCTCTGATAGAGATAATGGTTAAATGAGAAAAACTACAGTAGAGTTCTTTGCTTGAAAAGTTGACTGATATCGAGGTTAAAAATATAAAGATTTTTTAACAAATATTTTTAAGGAAAAATACCAACACCTTTGGTGTTAGTGGTTTGAGATTCCTACTTAGATAAAAGAACTTCAATGGCATAAAACTATGTGTATACTTGGAGACATAAAGTTGTGAGGATAGAATTGAATCCATCAACTATGTGAGTTTAGAGTGATTTTTGGCCAAATCATTTAACTAGTTATTTGAGAAGCAAATTTCCTTAAAAGAAATTTATCATAAAAATTAGAGGGGATGAGACTAAAAGCCATATCAAAATTAATAATAGTGGGAACCCAACCTATGTTATTGAAAATCCCATGAAGCAGGTTCATATGGATAATAACAAGTCTTTGTTAGTTTTATTAGCACAATATTTATTGTCTCATTCCTAGATGCGAGAAAGTACTATGTTGCATATCATGAGAGGATGAGTTTAAAGAACTCTTAATGAATTTCATAACTTAGATTGAGTGGTGTATAAAGTGCAATATACATTTGATGAAATCACTTATGTGAGTGTGAAGCGGGGTCGCTTCTATGAGATATTTGCAATATCTACGAGAGCACTCATGAAAGACCAAGAATAATGCATGGCCAATTTGCGCAAAGTCACATTGAACAAAATATGCACTTAGGCATAATGTGATATGATAAAATTCTTATCTCATGATAGTGCTTATTTGGTTCATATAAACTATATGTTTCACCAAATATTCCAGGAGTTAAATTTTATCCATCAAACATTGGTTCATAGTCCAAAAAACACCAGTGTTATGCATTATATGTCAATATAGAGATATCTAGAAAAAAAAATTTCAAAATTTTCTTATAAAAGTTGTGAGGGATTGTTAGAAACTTTTAAATTTTAATGAGAAAGTTACAAATTAATTTTGTAACCGTAGGTGCTTTAATATCCAACGGATTTATAATTTGTAAGAGATATGTAACCTCCAATTGGTTATGTTTTTGAGTTTTGTAACTTAAGTCGGTTACAAATTTAATAGTCATTGTATTTTGACTTTTAGCATCCCAGGTTCATCTATACAAATTTGTTTCTTTCTTTTGGAAAGTATGATGTGAAGAGAAAAATTATTTGTTCTCTAAACTGTTGGATATATATAAGCATTTCTGATTCCTATTGTTGAATCCTAATGTGGTTTCGAAGAAGTCATTTAATTCTAGAAGGAACTACGGGTTATTCTTTAAGGATAGTGCCTAACACGACTCGACTTTAATGATATCAATTTTTATTGTGGTTTGTCAACAATTTATAGATCTCTTAATAATTTTTTGCCTGTTTTTGATCATTTCTGCCCAGTTCTAATGGAGTCAACATGCTAACTGATATTATTGATTTTATTTTTCCCAATTTTTCCAATAGGGTTTGAATATTGAACTTCTGTTTGGGCTTAGTTGCATTCATGATAGAAGATTAGGGCACAATCCTTTTTGTGGAACCCCTGCTCAAACTCATCGAGGCTGATTCTAAGCATATGGAGCAGCAAACCTAAGAGGAGTTTGATCTTTTCTCTATACTTTGATTTCGGCTTAACAAGTTTCTACTACTGGTTCCAAAGCTATTCAAGCGAGATTTTATAGCCTATATACCTAAACTTGGGAGGACATTGAGTTACTCAACTTAGAGAATAACTATATCACAAACAAAAAAGGAATATTTGCTAACAACCATGTTTATTGGATGGATGGGGATAAGGTTGTATGTTTTCAATCCTTTTGAAATAAAAATTGAACTACTAAAACTTCTTAGATGCTCCTTTACACCGTATTGTTTTGATAGTGAATACCATTACCTCGAAGGTGCAATATGGGTTTTGAGGGAAGGTGAATGGGAGAGAGAAGCAGTAGTGGCTATGACACAAAAACACAAATATTTTGTGCTGCATTTCCCATCTCCAGTAAAGAAGGCGTGTTTTTACATGGGTCACGTAGTCTTGTAGTTTACCATGTTGGAGCATACTGCAAATTTGTTAAATTGGTGCCTGAGCAATGTTGAAGTTGGTGCTCTAAAGGGAGTAAAGAATTTTTTGGGCTATATTTCACAATTAATTACCAATATAAATTTGAGGTGGTTTTCCAATAGTCCGATTATTCAAATGTCGGATACTTAAAAAGGGAGTCAATGGCTAAGTCCGACATTCATAAAGTCGGACACATTGTGGACATAGAAAATTAAATGGTAAGATGTCATCTTCCCATTATAATTGCTATTAAACCCAATATTTTTATAATTGCAATTTAACTTTAATTCACAATTACATCAATTTTCTTTTTCAGTTAGACATTATTGTTTTATTCAATCACATAGGGAAATAGTAACGACACAAATATATACTAATACTAAAATATTATAACATATTCACAACCTCATTAATAAGCTTATCCTTGAGTTTGTCTACGAATATGTTGGTGAACCTTTACAATCACATTTACTGATGAGTTGAAATCGAACAATCCTTTTTTAAGCCGAATACTGAGTAGCTTTACGAATAGCTTGATTTGCTTATTGGTGGACAAAATAAAAAAGTAATTGAAAAAGATAGATAAATCTGAATGAAAAAAATCATTGGCCTAATATTTTGTTGACCTAATTTTGTAACTGAAAAATAATAATAAAAGAAAAATTAATCATTATTAAAATGGCCAAATCACTTACCCGTTTAATTGTTTTTATGCCTACAGTGCGTCCGACTTTATGAATGTCGGACTTAGCCTTTGACTTCATCTTTAAGTATCCGACATTGAACAATCGGACTGTTGAAAAACCATCCTAAATTTATAAATATTTTGCAAACCATCTCATATTGGTAATTACTTTCAAAAAATGTCCCAAAAAATTCTTTAGTCCGATCCAAAAGTGCCCAAGTCCTAACCCATTATCGATGATGGGCCAAGTTCATGATACTACACCACACACTCTCGATACTATGCGTTTAGTGTTTTCGAATGAGGTATCTAAGACCGAATGAACAGAGATTAGGGTTGTGTGAGAGGGAGTTTGTTACACGTTTTCTTTCTTTGAGGGTTTTGAGATCGTCTTCTTCTCCTTTTTTCGGTGTCTTTGGTGATGAAGCTTCCGGTTCTTTTTCATGAAAAGATAGTGATCTATTTACAGTTTTTACTCTATTGTGGCTGTGTAATTGCTTTGTTATCATGTTTTCCTTGTTCTCAATCAGTAATCTCTGTTAGTTTGGTTTTTATTGTTTTGTATGAGAGAAAACTTGGATCTGAGATGTTTTGGGACTTTAGGCTTGTACTCTTCTTCTTCTGGTCTTCAGTGTCGTAATAATAAACCAACTCTCTTCCCGCTGGCAGATGTACGACGACGATCGGTTCTTTGAATCCTTCTAAGTAACTACCTTAACAAATTTCGGTGTTCTTTATGTTTTTGCACTTCCTTTTGTTGCAATGCTGGTTTTAAGGGATAAACTCCCTAAAAACATGGTACTCATGAAGAGTGGCTTAATTTCACACATAGTACGTAAACTATGACAACTTTTTCAATTTAGTAATGAACTTTACTTTTTCTCATTTACATATATGAACTATTATATTACCTTCCAATTTAATCGTTTTACCTAATGCATCAAGGCACCTAATATACTCACCTTATTTAACCCGTTTAAAATGTTTATGTGTAACATACTTTTTACAAAACACTCATTATACCCTTGTATTTTCCTCATCCCAAACGTAATCTGCTATTCACTTTTATATATATTTATTTATATCAATTCCACTAACCCATAAGCAATGGACATGTATGAAATAACAAAAAATATTTTAACAAAATAACCGATGATGACTCCTCATTTGAAAGATATGATGCATAAAGCATTTCAAGGTTAGGGGGAAGAGCTGGAAAATGTTGAAGTTCCATGCAGGCAAACAAATTTAGCTTTATCAAATTCTGCAAATTTTGAGTGGATCGTGGCAATATTAAACTACTGTAAGACGCATTTATCTCCTCTAAAGATTATAAAATTCTGAAATCCTATGGGCAGTGTTTGAAGATTACAACAATATGACAAACAAATTGTCTTGAGGGATGATAAGCCTCGTCGTCGCCGCCTAGTCGGCATCGGGCAAAACCTAAATTAACGGCTCTGGTTTCCCCTTTGCAAGTTGAAGAACATGAAACAACGTTATCATTGTATAACCGATCAGACATCATATTGGAAGAGGGAGAAGGTATCAAACAGCTAAAACTTTTCTTCTTACATAATTTCGGCAACAGTAACATAAATCAGAATTACGATTTTGATGAATACTGATTCGGAGGAGAAAACGATCAAGGAGAAAGGATTCTTCTTCTACACCGAGAGAGGTGGAGCCGCGGTTGTTGCTGCTCTTTCCCGTCACATCTTCAGTCGCTTAGCTCCGTTGATCATAAGGGTTGCTCTTTTTGGTTTGTCATCAGTGGTTGATAATCGAAGGATAGGGAACGATGACGTCATGTGTGAAGGGGCGGTGAGCTGCTGTTTGAGAAAATAAATTTGTACAATTCATTGCTTGAGTAATTAAAACTCTAGGGTTACATTATTGAGAAAATGGAATGACGGTCCTGACTATTTAGTTGTAAAGCCCAATAATAAATGTATAAGCAGATCCTTCAAACTAGCAAAAAAAATAAAAATTAGTTGGCACTCTAAAGATTAATGTTAGACACATAACTCTCCTAAAAAATACAACTTAACTCCCTCGAGCTGATGTGGCGGTATATATGTCACTAGTTTGACTTTTCAAGAGAGTTGGAAATTTCGGTCGCCAACCAACAAAAAATTCGGTGGATGTGCAACCAATTCTGGATGCCATCTGGCCGAATTCCGGCGAAAAATTCCAGTGAACTTTTGTTTCCCATCATGTGTCATGCATTAATTGGTTTAATTTTTCCACAAAAGGTCACGTAGGTGCGAGTAAAACTCACTTTTCGAGGGGAAATTGAACAAGTTCGGCTGAAGGAGTTATGTTACACAGTTTTACTAACATGAAGAGTTACAATTTCAAACTTTAAAGTAGCATGCCAAGAACTTCCTTTGCATTTGGCCTTGTCACCGTCATCATTATTATTATAATTATTTTTTTTATTATTGTTATTTAGTGAAAAGTTGAATAAAATTATTTAAGAGTATACGTTTAGTTTGCTTGGCAGTGGTAGAGAATTGTCTCATCTTAGCTAGAATGTAATCTGCCCAACATCACTGTATTTTCTTCATGTTTGAAGCATATTTTATATTCCATCTTTTAACATTATCATTAGCTAGCAAAGGGACCTAACTCAATTGATACACTTTTCAATGTGTAAGTGGAAGGTCTTTGGTTTGAAATCCATCATCTTCAAGGATTTATTAAATATTCAAAAAGAAAAACTAATGGGGACACCTTGTGTCCACCTGAATTGGGACATCTGAGACCGCCTGAACTGAAGCTTTCTCAGGCTAACACTTTGAGGCTCCCTCAAACGGGGCCTCCTCAAATGAGAGTTTTGAGGCCGTCTGGAAGAAGGCCTCCTCGAGCAAGCACTCCAAGACCACATCGATCGCCTTGATCGCCTCAATCGCCCAAGCCGGCTCGAATGTCATTCCACCTCAATGACAAGCTGTCTCGAGCTCCTGAAGGTGATGCTCTGCCTCGAGCTCCAAGTGAGGCCACCTCAAGGAATACCGCCTCAATGACAATCCACCTCCAGGGAACAGTTCTCCAAAGAAGACCAAGATCAACATCACCCATCTCAACAAGCCAACCGTCTCAAGGGATCCAATTGACAGGGCCGCCTGACACGCCAGTAATAGGGTTGTTGACCCAATGAGTAGAGAGGAGACCAAGATCCCATAATATCTTGGTGATGTTGACATTTTGTATTATTATATGCCAAGTGGCATTATTTTATTAGTTGTAGGTTTTGTTGTTTGGGTATAAATACCCCTTCCTTCCCTTTGTAACAAAATCTTTTTCATCATTGATCAAATTTGAGATTTAAAGAAGTTTCTTTTATTTGGGTTCTTTGAACCTTCAAGTTTCAACTTGAAAATCCTAGGAAAACTCGGTTTTCCGGTGAGTTTGGCTCGCGAAACCACCCAGGGAACTCCGGTTTTCCGGCAAGTCTTAGCTTGTGAATCCCTCTTTGTTTGTTTAAAGTTAAAACCTCCAAAACCTTCACCCTCGATCCGTATCATTTGGTATCAGAGCTTGTCTCTTTGAGCAATTGGTCCATTTGAAAAATTTCAGAAGTTACTTTGAAGAAGAAGATGGAAGAAGTGAGAAGGACATTCAGATCCGAGCTTCAACTTCTCAAAGAAAGCCTTGTTGAAGCTCTTCAGCCGCCGTCACCGTTTCAAAATGTGATTTCTCAACATCCTTTCTTGTTAAATGGCCTTACGGGAAAATATGATGGTTATGTTGAGAGAAGTTCATTTGAGTCTGAAAGAGTGAAGAAGAGAAATTTTGGTGATGGGAGATGTGAGGGAGACCCACATGGAAGAAGGGTTGAGCTAAGAGGAGTGAAGAGACTTGAGGTGGAACTGTCATCCTATTGGGGAGATTTTGAGAATTTTCTTGATTGGATGGATGAAGTTGAGGCGTTCTTTATCTTTCATGCGGTTCCGGACCATAGAAAAGTGAAATTAATATCCCATCGATTGCAAGGCGAAGTACTTTCTTGGTGAGAGCAATGCAAAGAAGTAAGGAGGAGAGGAGGAAGAGAACAAATAATATCCTGGTCAAGGATGAAGGCGATGATGATGAGGAGGTTTCAATCGCCTGGTTACGAGCAAGACATTCAGGCTCCATCAGAGTTCATATACGAGAGAGGATGTCATTGATTCACATGCCAAGTGAGGAGCCAACCAACTTCAACGAAAGACAGACTGGCCATTTAAGGAGGGAGTATTGTATAGGAAACTTCCAAATTCCTTTGGTGAAGGGGGACTGGGTAGGCGATTGCAAGAAAGGGAGTTTTAATGAGGGGAATGACTCTTTTGAATAATGGAAGAGTGACGAGGACATCACAAGACTGTCTGTATTGCAACCTTCTCGAATGAGTCCGCCTCAAATGAATTGTCACCCCAACGACATACCCCCTCAAGGATGTGTTGCCCGAAAGGAATGTCGCCCCGATGGAAGTCAAGCCCCAGGAAATGACGCTCCGAAGGAAGATCCCCCCGACGAAAGTTTGACTCGTGTGAGTGAGGAGGACAACTCTTTTGATGAATGGGAGAGTAATGGAGACATCTTGAGTCCGCCTCAATCAAGACCTCCTGAAACATTCACCATTAGCCCGTCTGGGGATTCTTCAAAAAGAGGAGTAAATGATGAGGACATTTCTTCTGGAGAAGGAGTGAATGATGAGGAGATCAGTCTGCCTCAATTGCACCCGCCTCAAATGCAACCTTCTCGAATGAAGCTGCCTCAATTGACATGTCACCTCAAGAAGGAAGGAAGGGCGAGGTCTAGAAACACTCCGAAAGGAAGGGCGAAGTTTGAAAGGAGGGCAAAGTCCGGAAGAGAAGCGAAATTGATAAACACTCCAGAAGGGAAAGCAAAATTCGGAAGGAGAGCGAAGTCCGGAAGGGAGGCGAAGTTGAGAGACGCTCTAGATGGGTGAGCCAAGTCCGGAAGGAAGATGAGGTCCGGAGAGAAGGCAAGGTCCGGGGAGAGAGTCAAGTCCGTAAGGCAGGCGAGGTCCCGGGAGAGGGCGAAGTCCAGAAGGAAGGATAAGGGCATCTTGTCTCCTCCTAAATTAGGACATCCAAAGCCAACTGGAATAAGGCCTTCTCGAGCGAACACACCGAGACCATCTAGATTGAAGTCTTCTCAAGCAAACACTTTGGGGCCTCCTCGAATCAGACTTCTAAGGCCGCCTGAAATAATGCCTCCTCGAGTGAACATTTTGTGACCGCTTGAAATGAGACCTCCGACTATGGCTGCTACTAAATTTAAAAGGTTACATTTTTAGCTTAGATATAATGCCCTAAATTTTAACTTAAATTGAGGTGGAGGTAATGAATTGAAGGGTCTAGCATTGCCCAGAAGAATAGGCATGACCAATTCTGTACCATCGACTATGGCTACTCCTAAATTTAAAATTCAATCCACCTTAACACATACACAATGTTATCACTTTGATCATAAGATATATTTGGACCACTCACTCGTATCGACCTCACCTGAATTTCTTCAACAACAAAAAATGGAGGGGCTTTGTATCCTAAGTGCATGACACAATAAAAGGGTAATAGAGATGAACAAAGAGGCAATAGAAAGGAAAACAAATATCATCCATTATCTTCCAAAAGAGTTCACAAAAATGATCACAAGAGACCTCACATTGGAAGCATCATGCTCTTGATTCAACACTAGTCATCTCTCTCTCTCACCGTCAGATACCCCAGGAAAATCTACTTACAAATGAACCACAATGAATGGAAATACTCACACTGTAAACTAGAAAATTGCATATTTTTTTGCTCGATTAATGTGCTGTTGTTGCAGTGGTTCATAATTCGGTCTCAAAGGTCATCCTCGCGCATGTCGGTTCTCCTCCTGGCCTGTTGAGCTAACCGAGCATCTCTCTCCCTCTCAAATTCTCTGTAATCAGCTCGTTGCAAGAAGGATTGCTTGTCCAGATACTGGTTCGAACTCTTTTTATAAGCATCCAACTCCTCCTCTAACCCCTTATTCTCCCCCTTAAATTCTCCCCAATCCTTCTTCGTCTTGTCCAGAACACTCAGCTTCGGTTTCTTCTTTATTTGCTCGAGCACAGCATCCACTGCTGAAGTTGAAGAACCTCTACCCTTTTCGATTGCTTCTCTTGATTCAGCATCTACCAGCTTCATAACTTCAATGTCCTGACCCGCAAAATCCCTAACTTCTTTGATCTGCCACGAGCACAAGATAGAAAATTAGCTCACGGTTTTATAACATTTATATCAGATTATCTGGTTAATTGTCGTTTGAAAATAAGAAAAAGTATCATACACACACACCTCAATTTTACCCCTTACTGAAGCAGCAGCAGCTGCTGCTGCAGCATCTTTAACTGCTGAAAGAGCAGCAGCTGCGAGTTTTCTAGCCTCATCACTTGTGGCATTTAGAACATTACTTGACTGTGGCGATGTGTTCTCCTTTATGCTTTCTGTCTTTTTTGTTGCCAGACCCAAATAACCCATCCAGTTCTATTACATCAGGGCAAGAGGATAAGTCTGTGATGGAACTAGAAATGATGGATCATTTTTTTATTACGAACAAAGAAATGGCAAAATTACTCACATCGGACTTCGGTTGTGAACTTTTCACTGATGATGAGCTATTCTGACTTGAGATTATCTTATTGGATGCCACCTCGTTCTTTTTATCAACATTTGCTTCATTCTGGTTATCAATTCCTTGGTTTTTGGTCTTCTTGGGTGCTATACCCAGATATTTCATCCAATTCTACCAAATCCCAGAATAAATCGACTTCAATTTCACTTCTTTATGAAAAAA
>CAOJBJ013848591.1:0-20405 GCA_948291685.1 Euphorbia celastroides | reverse complement strand
GACGGCTGAAGGAGATCTAAGTTCCTTTGAAAGGCCGCCTGAACGAGGAGAGAATGTAGCAATTGGAAGTAGAAATAACATCGCTTGGGAAAAGACACCGGTTGGAGACTCCAAGGAGAATGTTGCATCGAGTTCAATCTGCCTAAAGCAAACAATCCCTATGCCAAACCGGCTCCAATAAGATGCTTTCGATGCAATGAGATTGGTCATCGCTCGAATGAGTGTCCCAAGAGGAAGGCGATTAATATGGCTAAAAAGTATGATGGCAAGGAGTAAGAGTCTGAAAAGGATGTCGAAGAGGTGTATTGCGAGCCTCTTGATGAAGGACGAAGGATGCCTTATCCTAACTAAGTGTTGGAGCCCAACTCTTTTGAAGAATGGGAGAATGATGAGGACATAATTACAAATTAGTTAATTTTTCAAGCAATAAATATTACTTTCTCCCCACTCCAAGCCTTATTAATAAGGACCGACCTAATTAGTTAGATTTTTCAGCAATAAATATTGCTTGTTCCCCACTCTAAGCAATATTTAATGCTTTCCTTTTATCTGTTTTAGACTAGCCTATAAATAGAGTTTCATTTTAGTTTATGTATTCATTCAATTATCAATCAAATATTATCTCTTTGAGTTTTCTCTCAATTTGGGTATTTAACCTTCAAGTTTAGCTTGAGAATTTCTTAGGAAAACTTTGTTTTTCCGGCAAGTTCGGCTTGCGAATTCATTCTTTGTTGGTTTAAGGTTAAAACTTTCAAACACCGTCTTCTCAATCCATATCAGAAAACGTGACGAATTATTCAATATATACGAAATTTATTAAAAGAAAGAGTTGTTTTGTGTATGGCTAAATTAGATCAAAATTAGGGAGATTGTAAAGTGATTTTATTTTTTACATATTAAGTTTACTTTATTTCTCTACACTATCAGATAAGTGAATGGAAAATTGTGATTTATAACCAAATTTTAAAACTAATTATAAGTTTATCTTCATGTTACTCTTTTAACCATTTCTAACTAATTTTAAAGTTTCAAAGCCTATTGTACGTTGTTCTCTTTTCTTCTTCCGTTTTCCTTTTCTTTTCAATCACATAGGAGCGCTATTCGATCTCTTCTCCTCGTCCTTCTCTTTCATCGAACTCTTCTCCTTCCTGTGTTTGTTTGCCTTGTTCTCCAGGCCTCGTCCTTCTCTTTCTCACCGATCTCTTCTCCTCGTCTTTCTTCTCCTCATCGATCTCTTCTTCTTTCTGTTTCATTTGCCTTGTTCTTTAGGTTATATTCTTTTTGTCGATTGTTGCTTGGGTTTCGATTTATCTGTGTGCTTTTCGATGTGTTTTCAATTTCAGTAGATTATCTTCTTCTTGTTGATCTTTTTTATTATGGATTTTGATTAGGTTTTGTTGTTTTTTACTTTTCCAGTTATATCCTTAATATATCATGTTATATTCTTGATATATTATCTTCTTCTTATCGATCGTTGTTTATTATAGATTTCGATTAGGTTTTCTTTTCTTTTCTTTTGAATTTAGAATTTAGAATTTAGATTAATTCTTATAAAAAAAATATTCAAATCATTATCATTATTCATATTAAAACCGTATAAGATTTTTGAAAAAATAATTGTATTATACTAATTATGGAAGATATTATAGCAGTAATGATGATGATGATGATAACTCACATAATAGCTAATTTAATTAAAGAATTTTGGGCTTATTTGATTTAAAACTTCCTATTTCGTTATCGAGTCAAAACGAAGGTTATGTTTCTTTCTTTTTTTTTTTTTTTTTGTAAAATGACGTAAAATATATCTCCATGAGCAAAGTTTATCAAGCACTTTCTTATTTGTTGCTTCCAAATTTGTAAAGCAATGATCAAGCAATTACTTATCTCTTGTAGGAACCAAGTGGGAGCTACAACTAATGATAAACAATTATGATCCAACAAAGACAGCAGATGGAGGCTATAAAGCTTGTTTCAATACATGACAACCAACACGTCTCCTCTTTGTGTTGTCTACTGTATTGTCATGGCTTTAACAAGTTCTCCTGTAAGAACATTAGAGGTCTGCAAAATATGTCCTCCTCTCGAGTCAGCCACCGAATCATCCCTTCCACTCACCTTTTTTGATGCTTATTTTTCGGTTTTCATCCTGTGGAATACATCTTCTCCTATGAACTCATCACCGATTCCACCTCTTTTTTCTCTTCCATTATACCTAAGCTCAAGCAATCTCTCTCTCTCTCTTACACTCCCACACTTCCACCCTTTTGCCGGAAAACTTGTTTGGCCCTCACATTCCGATATGCCTTTTATACTCTACACTCCAGGCGACGGTGTTTCTCTCACTGTTGCTGATTCAAATGCTGACTTTGACTATCTCTCGGGCAACACAATTCGGGAAGTTCCTGATTCCCGTCCTTATGTGCCCGAGTTAGTTGCTTCAGAGACAAAAGCTACATTGATGGCTTTTCAAGTAACGTTTTTCCTTTATATAAGGGTTTTGCTTTGGAGCGAGTTTTCACCATGCTATGTTGGATATCAAAAGTATGACTCTTTTTCTCAAAGCTTGGGCTCATATATGTAATCACTTGGAGAAAGTCAATGGCTGTCCAACTCTGACAAAGGAGCTTACTCCATTTCTTGATCGGACGATCATTAAGGAGCCACAACGAGGATTAGAGATGGTGTTCTTCAACAACTGGAGAACCATCATTTTGCCTTCATTAGGTATTTTAATTTTGGTTTTTCGAAAAAAAGGTATTTTAATTTTGCGTTCTAATTCATGCATCTTGCTGAAAAAATTTCAACCATTTAGAATTGTGGCAGTTAACATGTTACTTCCTCCCATTCTTTTTAATAGTTGTTTTTTTAGTTTGGTTCTTTTTATTCGTCAGGTTACATTCTTAAAAGGTATTTTCATATTATTTCTTCTTAATTTACCCTCTTTAATTAGGAGATGAATTAAATATTGATGAAATTGTCTATATATACTAAAAGCAATTAAGACCAATAAGGTATAGATCAGTTGACAATGCAGACTGACTATGTAGGGGAGAACACGGTTCAAACCCCACTAAATACATTTGTTGGGAGGTATAAGGAGCTTTAATTGTGACTAAGCCCCGAACAATGTATCTCAACAAAGATAGTTGTAAATATTACATTAAAAAAACAATTAAGTATTAAATGGCTCTTTTAACCTTGTACCTTCTATTATGAAAATTATAAAATTTTGTAACAAATTGGTCAACAGATAATCCAACTAATATTATCTATTATATACATATTTCTCTAACAAAATGATCACGTAATCTTAATATCTTAAAAAACTGGAGATAAGTGTAAAACTCGTAATATAGGAATTCGATATATTCTAATAACCTCCCACAAGTTGCGTATGGAGTTGGACGAATACTCAGCATGTCTCAAAAAGGAATCAATTCGCTTATTGATCTTGTATTGGAATAAGGAAACCCGAACCAAATCTTTTGATACCCAATCACGAACAAAGAGATAATCATCTTTGAATAAGAACTCTAATTAATATGACTCTTAAAAATATTATCGGCGAAACACTATTAAAGCACTGCCAACTTTTGATAACTCATTGAATACTTTGTTGTCGACGAAACACCATTAAACAAGTCAGTTACTTTCGTTTTCTTTGACGGACTAACAAAGTGTAAGTAAATAATACAAAAAAGAAATGTATTGAGGATAAATTAGACATTATAATAATGTAATAATTTTTATTTATTTATTTTGACAGTTCTGTCAAAAATGACAATAAAGAAACCCATTTTATATAAAGACTGAAAATCGAAAATCATTTAGTTCTTAAATCTCATAAGTTGTTATATAATTTATCCTTTTGCTACTCGCAATCGAGTAAAATATGTGTTTTGACGAGGTCTTAGTTGTAAGGAGTTGAACCTACTTCCTAGCACGTTCGGGGTTCGATTTCTTAACCGCCAACATTCACTTTTTGCTAGTAATTGACTTGTAAAGTTCGTGGGATTTTTAGATCTACGTACCATTTCCTAAACTTCACTAAATATTTTAATGGTACCAAGATGATTTATCCCATAACAATTTGAGTTGTAAAATATTTTCAGGTCCCAATACCGATTCAAGAAGCCTAATGGACCTGTTTCCCACGTATGAATCATTATTAATGGACACAAACCGTGTAAGGGCGACATTCAATTTGTCTAAGGAAGATATACAAAAAATCAGGCGGAAAGCACTTTTTCATCAAATGGATCAGAAAAATCAAACTAAGTTGAAGCATTTTTCAAAGTTTATGCTTACATTTGCATATGTAGCAATCACAAGTATCAAATCTAGAGGGCTAGAAGGAAATAAAAAGATGACTTTGGGATTGCCTTGTGATGTTAGAGCTCGTGTAGATCCACCAATTCCAGCTAACTATATCGGAAACTGCCTTACCGGTGCTTTTACTAAAATAAAAGTAGAGAACGCCATAAAGGAGGATGGCATATTTCTTGTTGCTGAGGAGCTTACAATTTTGTAAAAGGATTTGAGAAAGGTGCCTTAGATATTATGATAGAGAAATTTGAAGACTGCTTATGGATGGAACAGAGACAATTGCAGTAGCTTCTTCACCTCGATTTGAGGTTTATAGTATTGATTTCGGGTGGGGAAACCCTAAGAACGTTGAAGTTACATCGATAGACAAAGATACATCTATGTCAGTTGCAGAAACAAAAGATGGCAAGGGTGGAATCGAGGTCGGTATAGTTCTAAAAAAGCATGAGATGGAAATGTTTCGCACTCTTTTATGGAGTGGTCTCGCATAAACCAAATGGACGTGCTTGATGAAATTAATTTGTTGAGGACTAAACGATGAAAATTGCCAATCTTTAGTATGTCCATATAAATTTACTATAAGGTAATTGTTTATAGATTGTTTCTCATTTTCTCTTGTATGAATAAGTTGTTGACGCGCGCGTCTGATAAATCTTTCAAGATCACCATTTTTCTTGTAATGGGTTATTTTTTTGTTGTCACTTGCACGGCTATTTCACAATAATTTTTTTTATCTTCAGACTTGAAATATAATTGTAATCAATTATGTCTTTATAATAGGAATAGGCCTATTATTGTGGTAATAATGCTTTACTTTTTCTATTTTAAGCTAAGATAGCTCACATTATTGGCCATTAGGCCCTATATCTGATATTTTTTTTCTCCCCATCCCATTTCTGCACGTGTAATTAGCAAATATACAATCATTGCATGACAATTTGTCATGAAAATTTTAGTTTGCAAAATGAAATAGGATGTTATAAAATTCTGCAGAAGACATGTTTTTTTTACTGAAAGCCTCAAAGGCTATGTGAATGGGATTCTTGTGTATTATAAAAAGATCAACCGGCCCAATGTGTGGCTCACTGAAATATAGTTCTTGGGCTATGACCCAAGACCTACTAGCTGTCATAAACTCATCATGCCCATGGGCTGCGAAAAATCTATCTTGGGGCCTTGCTTAACCTTTAGTTTTGTGTAAAGTGTATTGCACGGGATCAAGACTGCCATATTGTGCAATTTCCCAGAGCTATTTTCATGAATTTAATACGAAATATACATTTTATAAGGTGGGTAGTCAATTTGATTATGCATTTATGGGTGGACTTGTCAAAGCTATTCTAGAAAACTAATCAACATCTATCCTTTAGTTTTGTATAAAGTGTATTGCACGGGATCAAGACTGCCATATTGTGCAATTTCCCAGAGCTATTTTCATGAATTTAATACGAAATATATATTTTATAAGGTGGGTAGTCAATTTGATTATCCATTTATGGGTGGAGTAAGGGGCAGGAGGAAGATTGGATTTTGCAGTTCTTCAAATGGAAATCCAACAAGCAAACAAAAATCAGTATTCGGATCTCTATGTGTCTCATTTTTTATGGAAAAATCCAAATCCAATTAATAACATAATTTTCAATATTGTAATTGAATTGATACTCTTAGAGTTTAAATTGGATTTCTCATGGTCCAAATAAGAATCATACGTATAAGTTTAAACACATTGCCACACTTCAGTTATCATGAGCTAACTATTTGTATGTTGTCCACATTTAACATAGTTGTTACAGTTAGTTGTTAGTTACTATTGAATGCTACGTTGGTTTCAATAACTTTTTATTGCCTCATAAGTAACTTAACTTAATTTAGTTGTGGCAAATTAAGGTCTTATTCTAGTAGTTAAGATTGAAGTTGTGAACCTATAGGTCACTAGTTTGAGTCCAAACTCGGGTAAGAGTATAAAGGTTTTGTTTAATGTTATTGTAAGCCCAAATGATGCGAAAAAATTCAAAAAAAAATTAAAGGCTTATCGCAGTTTCTCGATGTCGAATCAGGAAAAGAATAATTGCTTAAAAATGTAACATACATTCACAATACCATATCTTATTTTACTATGTATGATATACTATAGCATTGCTTACAAACTCGGCATCTTGTTTGCCGCTAGTGATGGTGGGGCAAGGTAAAATAGTAGTGGGTTCCATCTTATATTAACTAAAAAATATGCAAGTAATAATGTGTAGTTTGTTAAAACACAAGTTTTGAGATCATGTACAGTTACCTGTTAAATTCTTATGATTTTCATGCTGTCATGATATTTTTTTCAATCGTGGAAATTAATGTTACTTGGTTGGTGATAAGTTGATTTTTAGTACATCAATTATTACATGAGCCTCATTCTTCCCTGTGGATAACATCATACAGAAGAATTTGTTGTTAATCTTGTGTAGTAGTCATATGATGATAATATAATACGTAAAGCGATGTTGACCTGAGGCGGTCAACAACCGCCTAAATAGAAGCCGTGTGAAATGTATTGCAGTTTTACAGCAACTTAGATCTCCTAGGCGGCACGGAGCTAATTCGGCATTAGTACCTGTTGTTGAGGAGGTCAAGCTTGAATATCTACCACGTGGATTTAACTGGCAATCGCCATACTTGAGCCTCAAGTTAGTTAGATTTAGGCATGCTCAATGATATTCCAACAATTAATTAAGGAAGCTAATAAAGGCCGATTCTAGTGGAAGTACCGTAATGGATAATGAAAGCCTTAAAATCGAATCCTAAGGAGATTCGGACACTATGGCATGGCTACCAAGCCATTACAAGAAACGAAGCAATTTGTGACAATTGAAATTGTCACAAAAGAGCCAAAAGTTGTCACAAAAAGCATATGTGACAATAAAGTGTCGTCACACAGTTGCCACTTATAACTCTGAAAAGGTTTTTGAATGAAAATGTTGTCACAAATGTCAAAACCTTTGGTGTCAATATTCTTTTGTTACTTATAATCATTTATTACAACTTTTTTTGTAACTGAAAATGAAAATAATTGTCACAAATTATGTAATAAATTGCATAAATATTGTATTACAACTCTCTAAAGTCGTCACAATAGTATAGCCATTCGTGGCAGAGTTGGACTTCCGTTCGCTTTTCCGGCGTATTTGCAGATATAAGCCCATGATTTCAGAAAAAGCGTTATACTTTTGCCGTCAAACACAGCATGGTGAGAAGATATCCCAATGCTAAATCCTTCACTCGGAAACACTGTTATTTGAAACGACATTGTCGGAGCTTTTTTCTCCGTCACATTCAATTCCAGCACATAATGATGTGAATTGGAAATCTCACGAGTTGAATCGCCGGAGACACGGTCAAAGTCCGAGTCGGACTCGGCGACCGTGAGAGAAACGCCGTCGCCGGGAGTGTAGAGAATGATGGGGTTATCGGAATCTGATAGCCACATGAGCAGTGGCAGAGCCAGGTCAATATGGTCGAGGGGTCGGACTTCATCTTTCATGACTTAAGTTAAAATATGAATCAAATAATATTTGCTTGATTAAGAAATATAAACACTATTAAATAGACATTTAAGTCCACGGCAACTTCCTAAACCATCGTTATTTGAGTGTTGGAGAAAATAATCATTTCAAAACAATTATTTTCACCAAAATTTTCATGTAAGAATGATAAAAAAAAAGGCTCATTTGAAATAGCATAAGTTTTAGTACTTACGAGATTACATAATTTGTAAGATATTCTACGAACTTAAAAGAATATAATGGAATCTCTCATTAAAAAACATGATAAAAATTATCCAGAATGATATGATCCAATTTAAGGGTAAAGAGTGAGGAATTCGAGGAAAAAAAATCGAAATTTGAATCATAAAAATGAAAAAAAAAAAAAAAAGAAAATTGGATGTTTTTTTGGATTTGAATTAGAAAAAATTAAAAAAAAAATGAGCTAATAATGGCTGGGGTAAGAAAAATTTGTAAGACAAAATCAAATGTTAATAGAAGCCAATAGAAAAACGATGTAGTTTTGGTCCTTGCAACATGAAAAAGGCTTAAAGTGTGACTAGGGCCTTCAACTTTAGATTTCTTTTTGGGCTTTTAATTTCTTTTCAGCAGAAAAGAAAGACCCTTTCATCTTCCCTATCTTCGTCTTCTTCCTCTCTTCTTTTTCTTTGAGGCATTCTCCCATGGCAGAATTTCATCATCTGATTAAGGGGGCTTGAGAATGGGAAGGACTGGAGAGAAGAAAGAGGAGGAATGGACGACGAGTTGGTAGAAAAATATGCGTTCGATAGGGTGGAATTTGAACCAAAGAGTGTCGGAAAAGGTGAGTTGTAGGGATGACTTGGTGGCTGACTCGGGCTGATGACTGAGTTTGCAGATTTCTATTACTCCAACCGCCATGACTGAGAAGATAAGAGAAAATTTTCTTCGAAATATTATTTATGTTTGAATATTAAGGTAACTTATATAAAGAAATGAAAGGAATATTTTCAAAATGAAGGTCAAAGATTTTGTGAAACAAGTGAAATGAACATTTTCATTTATGTCACTCTTAAATTAAGAAATATTATAAGGTTTTAGTGTGAAAAAAGAATTTTCTAAAATTGAATTGGTGGTAAAATTGTGATTCAAATTCATTGTTTCTAGAAAGTAGGATTTGCATAGGACTAAATCCTAATTATTAAAATTTCATTGGCAAGAAATGGAAATAACAGTATTTATATATCAAGGTGAAAAAATTTGTTATCTAAGTAAGATGAACAGCATAATTCTGCTACTTGTGTTTTCTAAAACAATTTCAACTATGTTATTTCTAATTATTTTAAGAATTATGATTTTCTGAAATTCGAATGATGGTAAAGATATTAAATTTATAATCTATCGTATTCACGGAAGACCAAATCTTAGTTTTTTACATTAAAGTTTCTTTCTAATATAGCAGTGTTTTAAAAATCTCCGCCTAGCTAAGTCCCGTCTAGGCCCTATTTTCGGGCTTGTCGCCCAACTTTGGGCTACTATGGTAATCCTAAGACGCTCCCAGGCGCTCGGCCGATTTAGTGCCGCCTAGACACCGCCTAGTACCGATTTTTTCCACCTAGGTAGGGCCAGGACCATCTTGAAAAATTGTGAGACCCTGTACGAAAGCTATAAAATAGGTTCCAATATAACAAATAGGTATTCTTATAGAACTATAAGAAATTTTAATACTTAATATTTATCGATATCTCATTTAAATTGTGAAATTTTGAAGAATGTATTTGATTATAATTACTATTAACGAAATATTGACAGAATTAGCTAAAGTGTGGTGTCAAAAAGAAAAGTGAAACACTATATCAAACACAAAAACTTTAGATTATAACTTTATAGTTGTTTCATAAATATACATCAGCATATATATGTTGATTTTAAAACTGCAATATTTGCTAAATCGCTATAGTTAAATTGTGATGAATTTTTTTTTAGTGAGAAGCGAGACTAAGAATGTGAATAAAATTCAATTCTGAAATTGTTTTTTTATTGTGGTTAAAAATTAAATAAACCTAATACAAGTTGATGTTTCAAGTGACGAAGAAAAGGGAAAAAGTGAAGTTATAAAAGTGTAGAAAGGAAGAATTTGAGAAAAAGGGATAAAATGGGGGCAACTGCAAGAGTCGAACTATGCAGTATTGCGCAATTTCCCAGAGCTATTTAAATTTTCATCAATTTAATACGAAATATACATTTTATAAGGTGAGTAGTCCCTTTGATTATCGATTTATGGGTGAGGTAATGGGTAGGAAGATTGGATCTTGCAATTCTTTGAACAAACAAACAAAATCAGTAATCGAATTTCTATGTGTCTCATCTTTTGTGGAAAAATCCAGATCCGGATAGTTTCCAAAATTGTAATTGAATTGATACTCTTAGAGTTTCAATTGAATTTCTCAGGATCCAAATAAGAACCATACGTATAAGTTTTAGCACTTTGCCACACTTCAATTTTCATAAGGTAACAATATGTTTATGTCATGTCCGTGTTTTGATATAGTTGATATATATAGTTAGTCCTTGGTTACGATTACTTTGTTCGTTGTTTTCAATAAATTTGTGTTGTCTCATTAGTAACTTAATTCAAAGGTTTATTGCAGCTTTTCGATGTCGAATCAAGAAAGAAATAGTTTCTTAAAAAGTTATCAAACACTGACTATACTAATTAAATTTTATTTTATTATGTTAAGACATGGTGCAATTGTGTCGTTGCAAATATTTTCTTGAAATAAAAGTTCTATAATGTAATTAATGTTCAACTATGTAAATTTATAATTTTCAAGACTGTGAGGTATTTCTTACTTATGATTGTAGCCTATTTCTTATTAAAGGGGCAAGGTTTCATACACCCAACCTCCTACCCTGCTCATGCATGAGCCATGATAAGTATTGCCATAATGTTATTTTTGTTACCAAATTTTTAACAGCTATCAACCACTTCCAAACAACAAATTCTTACTTTTTCACTATCGTATCATAGCCTTAAATTCTTATTATTTCCTTAAAAGCAACCTACACCATATATAAATATAAAAGAACAAAATGCTACAACATATTACATATAAGGTTCTCTGAGGCCATCTGTAAACAAAGCATCAAACAATTTCATCTCATCCCTGTTCAACACAAGCCCAACTTCAACTCCACCATTTCCATCTCTGCTTTCCGCCATTGAAATTGATGTTCCCCTATCAATCGACGTAACCTCAAACTTGCTAGGATTTCCCCACCCAAAATCAATACTATAAAATCCAAATTTAGGAGATCCAGCTACTCCAATTATCTCCATTGATGTCGCATTCAAGTCCTTAAATGGATTATGTCTACCTTTCAAACAATCTAAAGGTCCTTTCTCTAGAACTTTTATGGCTTGTGTTAACTCCTCCACCAAAAACGTTAGCCCATCTTCCTTAATCACAAATTCAGCATCAGTTCGATGAAAAATACCAATAACACAGTTCCCACAATAATTTGCATTGACGAGAGGACCCAAACGGCCTCTACAATCAGCAGCGATTATCAAAACTAGCTTCTTGTTTTCTAACTGTTTGGCCTTAACAATGGCGATGGCAACATATGCATACGTAAGCACAAAAGTCGAATAATGTTTCACATTCGCTTCAGTTTTCCCTAGTCGAAAAGAAAGTACCTTTGCCCTGATTTTATTTATATCTTCATTGGATAACTTAAAAGTTCGGCGTACAAAATTCGCATCAGTTGTTGATCTAAACCATGTAAATGACTTCAAGCTTCTAGGATTAGTATCCGCACCTACACGAATTTTCAGATATATTGCAAGCATAATAATACATATCTATATCCCATACTGGATTAAAGAAATTTTTGGGGCGCATAAAAAAACTATTTACCAAGTAAGGGTGAACTGAAAAGTATTTCCTAACTTGGAGTAGTTTTGGTTGGATCCGAGAGTCAAAGAATCGGAATGAATTTTCAACCGCAAAGCGACAAAAACAAGAAGCAATCCGCTGCTATAAGTATGGGACCAAGGGAGAATGTTTAGCTTTTTCTTAAATCCGATGGTTTTAGTGTCAGACTTGCAGTGCTGTCGGTTTCTGTCCGACTCCAACAGGTCCGATTTTACAAATAGCGGACCAAAAAAATTCCCCCCAAAATGCCTGCGTTTCCTCTTCTTTTTTCTTTCTCTTTCACCACCGAATTAATTTCATTTATTTGCTTCTTCTCTCCTCCAAAGTTTTTCAAATCAATATTTAGTGTCCGTCAAATTGAGACTATGTAAAAGTATTATTTCTATAGCTATCATGTGTGTAGATCAATAGAGAATCGCCAGATTTTTAAGAGCCAGATCAAAAGAGAATCGTCAAATTGAGACAATGACTGAGGGTCCGATTCATTACAACATTAGACTATGTAAAAGTATTATTTCAAATCAGATTTTTAAGTGCCCCAAAAATTTCTTTAATGCATACATATAGAATCGCCAAAATGTTCTAATGAACAAAAAACTGAAATGTATTTATACCGGATTTGGCGGCCATTGTTGTCAAATAGTCCAAGTACACCATATCCAATCGGTCCGGATCTTGAATGACAGTCCGATCAAGAAAAGGGGTTAGCTCCGGCGGCAAAGTGGGGCTGCCGTTCGATTCTCCGGCATGTTTACAGATATAAGCCCACGATTTCAGAAAAAGGGTTATACTTTTGCCGTCAAACACAGCATGGTGAGAAGATATTCCAATGCTAAATCCTTTCCCCGGAAAAACCGTTATCTGAAACGCCATGGTTGCAGCTTTGCTCTCCGTTACTTCTAACTCCGGCACATAATGATGTGAATCGGGAATCTCACGAGTTGAATCGCCGGAGACACGGTCAAAATCGCGGTCGGACTTGGCGACCGTGAGAGAAACGCCGTCGCCGGGAGTGTAGAGAATGATGGGTTTGTCGGAATCGGGCGGCCAAATGAGGTTGCCGGAGAAAGGGAGGAAGTGGCGGAGAGTAAGAGAGAGAGAGTGCTTGAGAGTGGGAAGGATTGAAGTGAAGAAAAAGGCGGAATCGGCGGCGAGCTTGTAGAAGAAGATGCTCTCACCTGGGTGGAATTTGAACCAGATAGTGTCGAAGAGTGTGAGTTGGAGGGATGACTCGGTGGATGACTCGGGCAGAGGACTGAGTTTGCAGATTTCTATTACTCTAACCGCCATGACGGACAAGATAAGAGAAAATTCTCCCTGAGATATTATGTATGTTTTAATATAATGTTAACTTATATAAGATCTTATTATATAACACATCAAGGTCAAAGAAGAAGTGAAATGAACAATGGGCCTAATGTCTTATTTAGGGCCTCATCTATATCCGATTTTATAATTGAGGGCTCAATCTTCGCGGGTAACAAGTTGAGAGTTTTAGAAAAGTGGTTCCATTGAGGCCCTCTGATTGATGTGGCATTCGACGGTTTTTCTAGCAAGTTTGAATTTTTTCGGTGACAAAAATTCTGGCTACCAAAAATTTAACAAACAAAATCCGGAAACCAAAATTCTACCATAAATCAACTTGTAACCAAAAGTCAACCAAAATCAACCGAAAACCAAAATCCCACAACTAAATGTATATATTACAAAATTATACACAATTAATTTATCAAAAAATTCAAACAAATAGCTCGCCTGAGAAATTGCCAGAGATCGGAAAACGCGGGCTATCTCAAGGAAAGCAACGAAAAACGCAGAATCCGGCAATATTATATATGCAGCCAAAATAAAACCGAAAGAAGAAAGGCCTAATGCCCTATTTAGGTCCTCACCTATTTCCGATTTTTCAGTTAAGGACCCAATCTTTTCAAGTCACTACGTAAGGGCCTCAACTATTAAAAAGTGGTGTAGTTAAGGGCCTGAAGCTGACGTGGCATCTGACGTGGCGTCCGGTGACTTTTCCGGCGCATTTGAATTTTTCCGGCGATAAAAAATTTTCGGCGACCAAATTTCAGCAGCCAAAATTTCTCACCAAAGATTTCAGCGATCAAAGACCAAAATCTAGCTAAAAGTCAGCAGAAAATCAAACAAAACCCGGCAACAAACTCCACTGAATCGCCGGAAAATCAACAAAATCAACAAAATCGCCGGCAAAATCCGAAACAACTCCATTGAAATCAGACCTGCAAATTTAAAAACAAATGAACAATAATTCAAAACCCCCAAGACCTGCAAATTTCTAAACACACAGCGGTCCCTAACTTGGAAACGAAAAACACGAAGAAGCAAACGAGGTAATTCAAAAACTTGGTAAAGCTCAGATTTGAGATTGGAAGTGAGAATTTGGGGGCACGTACAGGGGCGGAGCCAGGACCGGAGCTCGGGGGGGACAATCCGGTCGACTACTGTCAACCGCGGACGAAAAATTTCGATCAAGTATTTCGACCAACATGTAATTTCAACCCAAACATGTGACAAATGCAAATTGAACATGAAAAATGAAAAAATTACCGGCGGCCACTTTCTTCTCTTCTTCCCTGATGTGATACCCCTATCTGAAATTTCCGGCGGCCACTTTGGGGGGGACAAAATTACCGGACCTCTAAAGGTTCCCAATCGCTGGGGGGGACAGCCGCTCCCGCCGGACCCCCTCTCCCGCCGCCACTGGGTACGTACCGAGAATTTTGGGAAATTCGACCTTTGATTTCGAATACTCCCAGAGTTCCATTTGGTCTCCTTTGGTTCCTCGAGTTCATCACCCCATGGATTTCGATTTGGACCCGATGAAGCTCAGTTTCGGGTTCGGATCTGAAGCTGATAATTGCAGTAACAAGAAGAGGAAAATTAGTTGTTCCATGAAGAAGAACCTGAAATTGATGAAGAGGAAGAGAATTGGCGACGCCATGGAATTTTCCCCAACTCCGGTGAAAGGGGACTGTGCGGCTTTTGCGAATAAGGTTAGGTTATTTTCTGTCTTAATAAGTTAATTAATTCTTTATATGATAAGTGTCTCAGATTGAAAAATTGTGTAGGGATGCAAGAAGGTGTTAAAGGTAGAGGGCGAGGAGGTTTGTTGTTGCCGGCGCCGGAGTCAGTATGGCAGAGGAGAGCGGCGACGGGTTTTTGTGTGGAGGGGAGGAATGACGGGTTCATTAGAGTATAATTAGGTTTTTTTAGTATTTTATTATTTTTTTAAAAGAAAAAGGTAAGTTGCCACGTGTCACCTTTGTACTAGCTTGAAAAGTCAATTTGCTGATGCGGCGGGCGTGTGCGCCACACACGCGGGGTTGCATCTGGTGTAGTGGTGCTCAGGCCCTTAACTGCATCATTTTTTCATACTTGAAGCACTCAACTGGTGACTTGAAAATGTTGGACCTTTAACTGAAAAATCGGGAATAGGTGAGGGCCCAAATAGGGCATTAGACCAAGAAGAAACTCAAAATTACAAACCAGAAATCCAAGCCACCGCCACCCTTAAACCGCAATCCTAACCAAGCCGCCGCCAACCAAAATCGCCGTTCAAAAACGTGATTCCCTCCATCGCCAGCAGAAACCCCTTTTTTCTGACCTCTTGCTTCGGTTAAATCCGCAACCAAAACCGTTTGCAAAATTGGCCAAAATCTTGTAAACACTATCTCCGTCTCACTTTCCGAAAAATCAAAATTAAGAAAAACGCAAGACAGATCTAACATAGATTCAAGGGAGAGGAGAGATTAGGGATTTTTTGAGGGAGAGGAGAGATTAGAAATTTTCTGTGGGAGAGAGATGAATAGAGCCAACAGTCATCGGTGTCGCTGGTGAAACCCAAAATGGCAAGATCCCGTCAATTCCTTTAAAGTTCAAACCTTAGACCTCCAATAGTTTACGCCGTCTCCGTCACCGTCGCCGGTGAAACCCTCAATGACAAAGTTGAAATTTCTTCAATATGGAATTTAGAGATTTGCTTGGTAGAATGACGTTTGAAATGGTCTAAATGGTAATTGGATTTTTTATTATTTTTTAATGTGCCATGTGGCATCTTTTCATTGGTTGGAAAAGTCAAAATGTTGATGTGACAGGCGTGTGCGCCACACGCGCGGGGCTGCATTTGGTGAACTGGTGCGAGGCCTTCAATGGAACCACTTTTTCAAAGTTAGAGCCCTCAACAAGTGACTTGGAAAGATTGGACCCTCAACTGTAAAATCGGGCATAGGTGAGGTCCTGAATAGGACATTAGGCCATGAACAATACAATGTTTCTACTTACATTTTTTATAGGACTATAAATGAACTAAACTATTCAAGTTTGGCTCGATGTTCATCTCGATAAAAGTTTAGTTCAGTACGATTCATTTAATTAATGAACAGATTATGAACATAATTTTTAACTCAATATATAAATGATCATGAACATGTCAAGCTCAGCTCGAAATTTTCGTGAAAAAAATTCAATTAGAAGCTCAAAAATAAGTTCATGAACTAGCTCAATAAAAACTAAAAAAAAATTACAATAAATGAAAAACTAACTAACAACAAATTTAAGATTAATGGATTTTTTTAAGAACAAAGGGTTTGTTTGGCATTGCTGTCAGGGTTGTTGTCCCTAAAAGTTGGTATCACAAACTTTTAGTATAACACTTCATTTTTTTTTTTAATTTTGACAGTGCATTTGAAAACTTTATATCAAAACATTGAGAAATGCCGAAACAACTTTCCCAAAACTATAATCTGCTGCTTTTAGAAAAAGCTTCAAAATAGAGCTTTCAGAGAAAGCAGCCCCAAACAGGCTCAAAGTAAATGAACCTGTCCACGTACAATTTAATGAGTTTATTTACGAAAAAATATATGAAGCGTTCGTGAATTGTTCGTTAAAAGCTCATGAACAAATGAACACTTAAATAAACAATCCGTGAACATATTTTGAAGATAGAAATAAGCTCGAACTCAATAAAAAAAATGATGAACAAAGCTTGAACAAGCCAAACAACATTGAGTTACTAAAAATTTTTCATTTATGTCACCCTTTATCAAGAAATATCAAATGGTTATAATGTAAATAAGAATTTTCTAAAATTTAATTGATGATAAAATTGGGATTCGAATTCTTTATTTCTAAGAGTGTGAAAGTCTCCTTATGTTAATGAAACAACCTTAACCCTTTGAAATCCCTTTTGAAGTTACATGATGATTGTTTAACAGACTAAATCCTAATTTTCACATTGCTTCCCTTCTTCTCTTGATTGTCATTGTATGAGTTCCTCCACTAAAAGTTGCGCATTAGTACGTAGGTGTCCTTTTTCTAATCTAATGGCTTCAAACCCTGATTCTTCTTCTGATGCTTCTTCTCCCCCACCTAGCAACAGGGTGAACCCTAAATTTCACACCTCAAATCTCCTCCACATCACGTTCTGTGATGTGAACTTTAATACTCCCAACTGAATTCCTCTACCATTGATCTTGAACTTCACATTTTGAATGCGGAGCCTCTCATGGATGATCTCAAAAACTCAGGACCCGTCGAACTTCCCGCCAATTACTTCCTCATGACCCCTTCTCAATGTTCCACATGGTTACTCGAAAGCAGTAGCGCTAAGCTATGTGATAAATTAGGGCTTTTCTGTTTTATACCCTTGCCTAATGACCGAGCATATCTTCCCCACCCCGAACACCTTTGTTGTTTTTGCTGGCACAAATGGAATGGGGTCTTCACCTACCCTTCCCTTATGCCATAAGTTTTTTCTTAAGGGAGTTCAGTTTAACACCCGGTCAAATTTCTCCAAAGGTCATTTTTCAAGGGCCTACGAGAACATGGGGGAAGTTAATCCCTCCGCTCGCACAACATTCCGCATCCGAGAGCACGAGCATCACCCCATGGACCAATGCAACTTATACAGTGTACAAGGTTCACGGGAGATGTTGTGTGGTCCATCTTACACAACATCAAGACCGGAAGAAGCTTCAAAGGACTCTTGATGAATTTAATCAGTACCGGGTTGGCTTTAGATATCAATTTCTATTCAAAACCTACTACATGTTTCCTAAAAAATCTGGACGAGCTTACAATGTTAATTGGCCCTCCTACCGAAGCCTTTTCTTTGTTGATCTGAGTGTTCAGGCAGAGGAGATTGTTAAATTAAGTGAACAAGTGGAGAATCTTATTCCTTTGTCTACATGCTCCCTGGCAACCTCTATTCTCTTAGAGTTCGGAAATGGCAATGATGTTGGTGCCACTTTGGCTCCTCCTCTATAGCATTGTTGTTTTTCTTTTTTATATATGTACTCGAACTTTTTTTGTTTCTTTTCCAAGTTAATGGAATATTGTGTATAAGTGTATTGCTTTATTGTGCGATCAGATTTTGTCTGATTTTTGGCTTTGCGATATTAGTATGTGATAGGTGTAATTTTGTAGTCATTATTTAGCAATTTAAATGTGTTAATTGGTAACAAATATGAGTTTGTAGTGGGCAATATAAGCAAATTTCAGGTTTATGACAAAAGTTAAGGTTGCAACAACAAGCAAGGGAAAATCAGCTGTTTTGGGCGTAAAAAGGGAGGAAAAGTGGTGCCAAAAGAGTGCAAGTGGGTAGATGACGTGACATTTAACAATTGGAGAAGAGGAGAAGTGATGGAATCAAGTCAACTCTTATACTTTTTGTTATATTTTATTATTAGGACCTCATTTGGCCACATGTGTGCATCATTGTGGATCAAATCTTTTTATATCTTATTCTAGATATTTTAGATATTTTTGAGAGAGTATTAAAGAAGGAACTCATCTTCTCTCCGTAGCATTGTATTATCTTCTTCATTTTCAATTTCTCTGTAACCAAGGACTCAACATTGTAGTTTCAATTTCACTCCTCCTCCATTAATGGAGGAGGAGGTTTTATGTAAATATATTTAGTATTCTGCCTTCAATCGCAGCTTGTCCCGAACAACAGACGACAATCTCACGAGTTTGTTGTAACTTTCTCCTCCTTTTAAGTGTATTGTTGAATGTGCTTTAGTTTTGGTTGTTAATGTGTGAATGCGTGCTTGAGTTTAGGCCTAATTCATGTTTTAGTTCTATCCTGGAGACCGATAGGAGATAGGGTAGAATGGAACCCCTCATTAACACTGATTTTGCTTGAGACCGACGGGAGATTGTGAGATCTGTTAGTAAACTGCTTTGGTAGTACTTCTTGCTTAATGCTTAGGAGAAATATGTGTTGAGACCGACGGGAGATTCATACATATCAAACTAAAACCTTACTAGGCCGACGGGAAGTAAGGGAATATAGGATAGAAGGGGCTAAACCATTATCTTGAATCATGTTTGGCATGTCATAACCTGGAGGAAGCTGTTAGAGTAACTCTATGTAGGTTGCGGCCTTTTGGTTGTCTATGCCACAACTTGGCAATCTGTTGTAGATTATGTGCTTGAGGAAACAGTCTTAATGAATTCAATTCATGCACTGCTATGGCATGAGGCCGACAGGAGACTTGTCATAGCGAGAATCAGAAGCACACAAATGTAAACTTAGCCTTGAGGTTGAGGGGGTGACATCCTAAGATTAAAATAGGATAAGGTTGCATGCTAGGGGTTTTAACCTTAGATCCATGATTTATTACAAGTTGTGTGCATATATGAGTTAAGGGACTAGGTGTCTGTTGTGAAGGAAGGTTGTAACTGTTGTTATATTAGTTTAGTATTTTATATTTCCAGCAATCTTAGTTTAGGACCCACAATCTGTTTATAAGAAAACCTTTTACCCAATCTATAGGAAAATCTCACTCTCTTTCAGCTTGCTCCCTGTGGAATACGACCTTGTGCTCACTGAACTACAATTGACCCTAATGCACTTGCTAGGTATTGCATTTCGAGAGCGGACAGTTATATTATGTAAACTCAAATCGACATTCCACAATCATAAAATTCATCCTAGACTCCCAAGGAGTAGACAATGAAGAAATTACAAACACGGTTAATCAGGGAGACTAGGCCCCTATACATCATGAAATAGAAAGGCCAAATCCACCATTAACCCCCTGAAATTCGCCCAAATAATTGACTACCCTCTATAAAACGCTTCCAGTTTCCCCTTGAACCAGCAAAAAGTGAACCAGTTTCCCTAAACACCATGTGTCAACTTCTAGTGGCTTTTTACTTTTCATAGATGTCATCCACCCAATTTTGTGATCTCTAACCAGAAATTGACACGTGACATTCAGGAAAAAAACTAGTGCACTTTTTGCAAGTTTAAGGGACAATGGGAAGCGTCTTAAAGGCCACGGGACGGTAGGCGAAATAGGATAACTATAGAGGGATATGATGCATTCAGCCTATTAGAAAATAGCATTTTGGAAGGAAACTATTTAAAGAAGATTAATAAATTAGCATGAAATGACTTAAAACAAGATAATGTAGTCAATACTCACGCTCTCGAGCTGCGAAATATCTGTAGCTGGATCAACCCAGGCACTGAAAAGAATTTAAGAACACGGTCAAGCTCAAAACGTTAGAAGATCAATTTTTAAGGGTGTTCAACAAAGTAGACAATGGTTATGAAACCTACCTCCCATGATCCATAGAACTGGACTAGAACATGACCACA